>ML428637.1:0-65885 GCA_005239525.1 Nicotiana knightiana | reverse complement strand
CACCCTCATTTCATCCAAAGCCCAACCCCCTCAAAACCCTAGCCACCCCCCATCCCTCCGTCTCTCTCTCTTCGGTTTCGAGAAAACCCTAGCCGCCCTAGGTTTCCGCCAGCCGGAACTCGCCTACCGGTGGCGGATCTCCACCAATCGACCCCAAACTCTCACCCTATGACCTGATTCACCCCCTCAATCACCTCCTAGGTGTAGTTCTCCCAAAAAACCACTTTATTTTGACCTATTTCGGATCTAGGAATCCAGAAACCCTAGCTTCCCCTTCCAGCCGATTTGAAGACTTCAAATGACTCTAACCTACACGGGTCGATAGCTCTCAACGAGGACTATTGATTTCTGTGGGTTTGAGTCATTTTCAAACCCTCCGGAGTCCGTCCAAGGTCCGACTATTTTATTCTTTTTCGGCCAAAATCTCTTTAACGGGTATCCACCACTCCCTTTCTATGTGTTCTTGATTGATAGCATGAATAGGCTGTAGTTTACTCACTGTCTTCCTTCATTACGTCACTGTTGTTTGATTCCGTTTGCCTGTTCATGTTTTCATTTTTTTAGTTTAAAACCCCAAATGTATTTAGTTTAAGACTCTTTATCAATGTTTTGCGTGATTTAACTGTGTAGGTTTTGTATTTTTCCTACTTATCGTGTAACCAAGATTAGTATTAGGTTTCAGTTTTCTTTTCTTTGCTGCTTTTTAGGTGTCTATGTGTTTGTGGATTTTTTGTCAAGAAATGAACATGAACGAACTAATTAATTGAATCCCTGAACTCATATGCCTTTATTGTAGTAGTTTTCTGCTTATGTATTGATTGTGGTTGTTGGTTGATTTTGCTGCCCACGTTATTAGTTACAATTAGATGATAATGTCCAATTAATCATAGGTTTAGTTTCAACTCTTAGGTTAGATTGGCATATTAAAATAACCTAAACAAACTAATTTCCCCTAGGCTCAAGTGAAACTTAAACAGATTATAATACAAGTAAACTGACCAAGTCTAACAACTTAGTTAATTCTCAACCAAAATCCTAAACAAGTTGAAATCAGTTAATAATTTGAAAACTAATCATCTAATTAGGCTAAAATTCAGTTCTAAAATAGTGTATGGTCATGGTTTAACCTAGACTTATCAAGACTAGTTTAGTTAGAAATATTTTCCTATAATCACTTGTTTAATAGGTTAACCTAGTCTAATAGTCTCCTAAGTAGTTAACAAAATCCTAAAAGCTGTCTAAGATAGTTAGTTCAGGATTAATTAACTAAAACAAATTAGTTAACCTAGACTTAATAGTTAGTCAGGTTTCTGATTTTAGTAATTGATTTGGATTAACTAAGACAAATCAGTTAGCTTAGGTTAGGGAATTAAGTTGATTGACTCACATTAATTAGCAAGCTAAACCTAGTTAACTAATAGGAACTTAATCAATTAACCCTTAACTAGTTTGACGCAACCATAGTTAAGAATAACTAGTAGTCACCTAAAGAACATAACTAGGGTTAGGTAGCTAGAGTTAAATAATAACCTAAGTGAGTTTAACCTTGATTACCCAATGGTAAATTCAGGAACTTTAAGGGGTACATAAGGTAACTCAGTTTAGGAAATTAGAATTTTAAGGGGTAAAATGGTCTTTTTATGGGTAGGAAAGTTCTAGAATAGGGGCAGTTGTCCAAAGACAAGGTTGACAGCTGCCGTATGTACTATTTAGTACTATTTTCAGCTTTTGGATAGGGAATATTCCAAAGAATATCCCATTCTCAAATATCCTATAAATAGACTTTCTTTTTACATATTCTACAGACTTTTTTTTTTAACCTTGAGCCCTGCTGAAAATCTGGATACATAAATTTCATATACACACACACAGTAGAAATCCTATATTTAAAGAACACTCAATTAGGTATAGAAATATCTGAAAAAATCTGGTTTTCTTCAGTCTTGGTATTCTTGAACTTGGGTGGTAGCTGACTGGTGTTTTCTGGGTTTTAAAAGTTTATCTGGTTGAAATCTGTTTTCTTGCTGGTCTTGCTTCAATTTCTGGTTTTCCAAGCTCTCACTTTCTGGGCTTCTCTACTGCTAGTCTTGTTTCCTGTTAGTTGCTATGTTGATCTCCAGTTCTTTAGCATCTGACCTTTATTTGGTCACATTTTCTACTGTTTTACTCTTAAAAAGGTATGTATTAACTCTTCTTGTTCTCAATGAAATGCTGGATTGGAACTCTTTTCTTCTTCTCCCTGCTTAAACTAGTTGTTCTTGATGAATGAAATTATCTCTTCTGCTTCATATAAATATGACTGTATAGATGTTTATTAGCATATTAATTAACCTGTGAGTGTGATAAATACTATTTTGTTATTGATACTTCTTTGCTGGAATATTCTGTATATTTCAGGCTAAATATAAATGTGGTGAATATTCATAGTTCTATATTAGGAAACAAGTTGCATGATGGTGTAGAGCCTGACTTTCTCTATGATCAGTTTCTCTTTATTAAATGTGCGGAAAATATACTTTCAATAGAGTCTCTTTGGTCAATAAAGAGATTCAACAAGCAAGTCTCTAAGTAGGTTAGTATTTAGCACTAGGGTAGATGAGTTTGACCTTCCAATGGTCAAATTCACCCCACAATAGTGCGTAAACAGTAGCATGTCCCTGAAGTTACCTCTGCTAGGGCATAAAATAAGTAGTCGAAAGGCCTCCTAGAGTAAGGAATCTGAATCTCTTAAAATGATCAGATTCTGTCTCTACAAAAGCCTAAAAGTCAAAAGTATAGTATAATTGTTAAGAGTAACAAAGATGAGATCTATGGAGCTGAATCTGACCCCTTCTATGGCCAGATTCAGTCCAGAAAAGGTCTGAATATGCTTTGTTCTTCTAAGAGCGTCATTAAGGTTTGAATCTAACCTCCTTCATGATTAGATTCACCTTTTGACAATACTCAAAGGCATATCCTCAACACTGTCCAAATAGTAAAGTGTTGGACTTATAACCTTAGATTAATAATAAAAGGTGCTCTTATTTGTTGTTCTTTGTCCATTAAAGAGACTTAGTAAGCAGGTCTCCATATGGCTTTAGATTTAGGTTAATGTTGGCATTATTGGATTAAAATCTGACACATTCATGGTCAGGTTTAGACCAAGAGAATGCATAAATAATTCTGTTTTGTTAGTGTTGCTTAGCATAGCATTATCAGGTTAAACTTGACCTCCTTTCATGTTCCTGTTTGGTCTGGTGGGTGCCCAACACTTAAATTAGTTTGTGTGTTCTATAAATTACAAAAAGAGGGCTGCAAATATACAATACGAAGAATCCAGATGTGGAGCAGCTATTTAGGATTTCCATTTTTGGAATTTTGAATATATGTTGCTCTAAAAACTGTAATTCGTTCACTTATGCACTTTGGAATCTTGTAATTTAAGGGACTGGACTGTATATTCATTTTTGGCTTTTCAACTGATAGTGTTCAAACTAAATTTTAAGGCGATTTTCGGGAACTTTGAATATATGTTGCTCTAAAAAGTAGTTCAGGGAAAAAAATAAGTGTTTAATCGAAAAAAAAAGAGTTGGTATTCAAATCAGTCTACATGAAGCTTTTCGTAAACATTTATTGATTTTCAGAAGTGGTTATTTCAAAATTCAGTTGTTTCAATATAAGTGGATTTAGTGGATTATTTTTGGTTCATGATGTATCTTGTTAAACTCTCTGAAATCGATGTATGAACACTTTTGAACCTTGAATCATGTGATTAGGCTATCTAAAAATCAACAAGAACTGTTAATTTAGAATTGGTAAAACTGCCTGTGTTGTGTATCTTCGCTAGAATTTACAAAGTTCCAGAAAAATAAAGTAATTTTAGCTTACCAATTTGAAGCGAGACCAGTAGATAACGCATTTATGTGTCTATAATTCTTATAGGTGTATATATATATCTACACGAATGAGGTGCGTCTTGATTAACACATTTTCTATCATTTACCAAACTAGGAAGAGAAGATCTTTCAGATTTGATTAAGAATTGAATTTCCTAATTGGTAGTTTTCTTACAGAAATAGCCAAGCTAGGATGGCCTAAAGTGATTAATTGGGGCTAAAATATGGCCATATCCTGAAATATGTTGCCTTTTAGGCTAATGAATTCCTCTCTTTCTTTAGGCAACCCCCCTAGATAGAATCATGCCCTTTAGATTGAAATTTGATAAAGAACCGAATATTATTCCAAATTACAATAAACTACACTAGGGAGTGGAAACTCATGCCCCCGACCCTTAACTCTAAACAACTAATAAAAATGCACATAGCAATCACGGGTGCATTTCATGTGATGTTTTCTCCATGTGCTCAAAAACAACAAGTGTACGCCATCGTAACTTGTCCAAGATAAATCCATAAACGTCCTAATCAATCTTAAAACTAAAATGCTCTTTCAAAAATAGAAAACATAAAGAATGATCGAACATTGCCTCAAATAGGAACTATAAAACCGCCATGACCATAGTCTTGACCACGTAATCTGCACTCGGGTGCGACAAATCATGTCCCCGTCTTCAACTTCAAACTATAAAAATCATACGTTGTAATTACGGGTGCATTTCATGTGGGGTAGTTATAATGTGTCCAAAAAACAAATAAGTGCACGCCATCGTGACTTATTTCAAGATAAATCCATAAATATTAAAAGCGGCTAAAAAGTGAAAAAAGGCTAAAAAGCACAATAGGTTTAAAATATATAAATAATTAGATAATTAGGCCAAACATTAATAGTTAAGAGACCGTGCTAGAACCACAGAATTCGGGAGTGCCTAACGCCTTCTCTCGGGTTAACAGAATTCCTTACTCGGATTTCTGGTCGCAGACAAATTAAACAGAGTCAAAAATTTTCCTTGGTTTGGAATTTTAATAAATAAACGGTGTCCCGGAATATCGTCAAAAATCCGGGTGGCGACTCTGAAAACCAACAAATAAATCCCAAATCCGAATAATGGCACTTAAATTGGAAAAAACTCCCTTATTACCCCTTCATTATCCCGTGGTGAAAAAAGGAGGTGTGACATTAAAGAATTGACCGATGTTTGACTTTATTGATACATGGTCCGCATTTTTATTCCGGAACCCAGTATAGGTCCATTACTATATTAATGACTTGTCAGTCAAATTTGGTGAGAAACAGAGTTGGTTTGACGTGATTCAGATGTCCGATTGTTAAAATAGAGGTTTTAAAGTTTTCTTGAAAAATTCATTTGAATTGGTGTCCGATTCGTAGTTCTAGGTGTTATTTTGGTATTTTGATCGCGCGAGCGAGTTCGTATCATGTTTTTGGATTTGTGTGCACATTTGGTTTGGATCCCCGAGGGCTCGAGTGAATTTCGGATAGGCTACAGATGGTTTTAGACTTAGAAGAATTTGGTTTTTCCTCAACTTCAGTTGTCATCTGGTTTCCTTATTCGCGATTGCGAAGATACTCTCATGATCGCGAAGAGTGATCTGGGCTGGGTGGGACGTTCTTTATCGCGAACACTAAGTGTTGGGGGTTTTACCCTCCGCGAACACGACCAGCTTCACGCGAACGCATAGCTTTAGGAACCTGGGGGAGGGGTCGGTCGTTTCTTCTACGCGAATGCGAGCACTGGCTCGCGTGCGCGAAGGCCAGGAGGGATCACCCTCCACGAACGCGTGTGAGGACTCACGAACACGAGGGCCACTTGGGCTACCGCACATCGCAAACTCGGCAGGCCCTTCGCGAACGCGAAGAAGGCCTAACGCCTATTGATTAATACAGACAAATTACGGGATTTCTCCCATTTTTCATAAACCTCCCATTTGAGCTCGGCCTAGAGGAGATTTTGAAGAGATAACTCAACACCAATTCATAGGTTTGTGCACTTTAACTCATATTCTTCCATTTTTAAAATTACCCATTTAATTTTATCCCTAATCTTTGTTCTTCCATGGTAGAAAACTAGGGATTTAGGAAGAATTGGGGAGTTTTGTAAATTAGGGATTTAAACCTCAAATTGAGGTCGGATTCTAAAACAAATTGCATAATCGGGCTGAAGTTGAATGGGTAAATGAATTTTGGTCAGAACCTCAGGTTTTGACCAAGCGGGCCCGGGGTCAATTTTTGACTTTTTGGGGGAAGTTTGGAAATTCTAAATGTATGCATTGTAATTGATTTCTTTAGCAATATTTGATATTATTGAGTCAAATAAGGGTGGATTGATATGGTGGAATAAGGGTGAATTTGTACTGATACGGTGGGATCGGGTTGCACGCCGCAACAGGTGGAATAAGGGTGGATGGTTATGGTGAAATAAGGGTGAATTATGATACTAATATTGTTATATGGTGGGATTGGGTAGCGCGCCGCAACATATATATATATATATATTATTTATTGTTGTTGATGTTGTTAGGGTAAAATAAGGGAGGACTCTGTGCTGTACGGTGGGATCGGGTTGCGCGCCCCAACAACCTATATGTTTCTATTTCTTGGAGTTGTGTTGATTTTTGGTATTTTAGTTGGAAACTCTAAGGATTGGTAAATATGAACGTCACTGGCTTATTTCTTGAGGCGGTAGCTATTATCTTCAGTTGACTGTCCTAATTCGTTCTGTATTTATTACATATTACGTACAGGTTGTAGTGAGAGTGACCTGCCTTAGCCTCGTCACTACTTCGTCGAGGTTAGTCCTGACACTTACAAAGTACATGGGGTCGGTTGTACTAATACTACACTCTGCAATTCTTGTGCAGATTCTGGAGTCGGTCCCGACGACGATTATTAGCGTGCTCAGATTGGATAGCTCGTGGAGACTTGAGGAACAGCTGCTCAGCGCCCGTAGCTCCTGGTCCCCTTCCCTTATTGTTTACTTGTGTACTTTCCTTTCAGACAACTTCATGTTATTTCAGACCCTTATTTGTACTAATCTATTAGCTCGTGCACTTGTGACACCGGGTCCAGGGTTGTATCAGATATTTTAGCTATCTTAGCTTCCGCACATTATTTTGGGTTGTCATATTTATTTCAGTCTTTTCTCATTAATTAATTTAAACTGTTGAAAATGAATAAATTGTTCTAACATTGACTTGCCTAGCAAGTAAAATGTTAGGCGCCATCACGGTCCCGACGATGGGGATTCCGGGCCGTGACAGATATTAGTAACTTTTGGTTTATATGAATTTTTAAAAAAATAATTAAATTATTGAAGAAAACAGAGTCCTGAAAACGTTAGGGATTTAGGGTTAGGAGGGGGGAGCACATGAAATATGAGGATTTGGGGGAAGAGGGTAAGGAAAGTAACATAAAAAATATTTTTCTAAAAATAATATTTTCTGCGCTCTAAACAAACACTAGAAAATATTTTTCGAAAAAAAGTTGTCACTCACCAACCAAACATGGAAAAATAAGTGACAAAACTACTCGTTTTCCAGGAATATATTTTCCTTATACCATACACACACTATGTCACGACCAAATGTACCTTCGTAGAATGCCTGTGATGGAACCTAGTCTCTAAGACTAGGTAAGCCTAACACTTATTAAATTAATAGAAGAATCAACTATCAAACGAAGAGTATGAGATAAAAATCTTATACACTATTACAATTCCCAAAATTGGTAGTACAAGTCATAAACTCTACTGAGTTTGCTACAAAAACCTCTAAATTCAGTTGTTTTGAAATAAATATAAACAGTGCAAGTACAATAATAGAAGGTGACTCTGAGGCCTGTGAATGCAGTATTAGGTTTACCTTGAGTCTCCACAGCAAGATTCGTGCATCTAGCTAACGACTGACTGGCTCCGAATTTCCTGGATCTGCACAAAAATGTACAGAACTGTAGTATAAGTACACCACAACGGTACCCAATAAGTATTAAGACTAACCTCAATGGAGTAGTGACGAGGGACAGTCAAGATACCTACTGGACTAGATAACCTGAATAAGTATAGGTATAGAACTAACAAAGTATGATATCTCTAAAGAACTACGCATAATGACAATAATAATACGGTGCTTGCAATAGGAAATAAAAGCACCAATTAGCAGCAGAGTAGAGTAAGCTGGACACAGTTAAATCCGGTGAAAACAAATAAAGGAAAGATAAGTAGCAACATGATAAGAATAACCATTTTCGCACCAGGTTTATTTAATAATCCCCACGAGGTACCAAACCTCAAAACTCACACAATTTATGGTTCCTAATTCATGAACCGTAATCGCTTGGTATCTTGTGTCCTCAGTACAACTTATTACTGCACGGACCATTCACGTTCCAATAGAACAATTCTTACATATAAGACAAGTAGACGAAGTAAGTACAAACGATCGGTAGCATCAGTGTTCATCTTCTCAAACCGATAGGGTGATAAAGTACGTATGCTTGTGCAAGTGTTCTATCACAGCTCGGGCCAACGAATAAGAGTATATAAAATGAACGGTGATGTATGGATATGTTTCATGATTTAATGCATTATATGCCTTGCATTTTAATGATAAAAATACACTTTGTTTGAGCGTAATTGATTTTATTTTATGTGTAGGTGAATTAGAGATGGAAGCCGAGCTAAATGGATGCTTAAACGTCGAAAGTGCGAGTGAAAATAGTGAAAATGAGAAGCCAGGAAAAAGCCAGCTCGACCAGGCTTTAGCCTGGCGAGGCCAGCTTAAAGCCAGGGTCCAGATCCGACTTTCCAAGTATTTTCCCAGCGTAACTAGGAGTGACTTACACGTTTAGGGCTTATTCCAACCATATAAATAGACCCAAAAACACAACGTTGAAGGACTTTGGCCATTGGAGACAAGAGGAGACCGTGGAACACTACTCCGGAGTTCAAAACATTGATTTTTACATTCCTTATTCCTTACTATGTCATTTAATTATGGAATTTACTTTGGATTTGATTACTAAGAATATGAGTAGATAAAATCATACTCTAGGGTTTTGATGGAACCTATTGAAGGATGAAATTCTCGTTATGTTAATATAGAATTGCCATAGTTTTCTCTCTAGTTGTTCAACTATATGCTTGTTGCTGTTGATTGAAGGGCCCTCAATAAGTTGTGCCTATTTAGCATGTATTACTTGGGAGAGAGTGCATATTTAGGTAGTTGTTGAACAACATCACTCCCGACGTATATGAGGGATCAATAATGAAGGGTTTAAAGGTGGTATTAGGGATAATGAAACCTTGGGTGCGATCTAAGTGAGATGTAATTAAAGCTAGCTACCGTAACTCAGGAGAGTATGTCTAGTATATTTTCGTAATTACTCAGGAGAGATAGAGTAGTTTAGGCAAACTTATACCAAACATAGCAGGAAGGGATTCCAACAATAGGGGAAATCATAACCTTAGATTATTCCTATTATTGTTTACAACCCGTTCTTAGTTAGATCTTAGTTACTATAGTTTCGTTAAGTAATAGTTAGTAGAAAACCAACCATTTGTTATTTAAATATCTGTGGAAGTGTATTACGTGGAATTGCGTGACTATGATAATAGTTATTGATAGGTTAATTCCCTGTGGAATTTGACTCTGGACTTAATATTCAGAATATATTTGCAACGATCGCTTTGTCCTTTTTATAAGGCATAGTTGGGCGTGATCAAATTTTGACGTCATTGTCAGGGAGTTGACGGTGTTATCAATTACAGTTAAAAGAAGTGCAAAAATTCTTAGTGTAGTCAATTTTCTTAACTTTCGATCAACTACATTGAAATTTTAATGTTTGTAATCTTAGGTGTTACAGGTGCATGCCTAGAAACTCCTCAAGAACTAATGAATTGTTTGAAGCATTATCAGATCTTGAGAAGTTTTCAAGGCCTTGAATCAGGAAACGAGAAAATCAAACAACAACAAAACTCAACTGAACAACTTGCACCAGACATGGCAGATCTAGTAAACAACAGAGATAATGGGGATAACGTGGAGGACCCAAATGAGCAGGTGGTGGAGCCTCTTGTGCCAGAGACTTTTTTGTATGATTGGTCACACCCTACATCAGACAATTTAGCCACCGCGATTGTAGTCCCGCAGATACGGGCTGATTCATTCCAAATCACAAACAATATGCTGCATTTGTTGCAAAACAAGGGACTATCCTCGGGGTCATACATTGAAGATCCTCAACAGCACTTAAAGAATTTCCTGTCAAACACAAAGACAACACAACGTGACTCCGGAAGAAATAAAGTTATTATTGTTTCCATTCTCTGTGACAGAAGCAGCTCAAACTTGGCTCAATTCACTCCCCATAAACTCCATCAGTACTTGGGAGGAATTATTCAAGCAATTCGTGAACAAATTTCATCCACCCAACAAGACTGCTCAGCAAATTGATGAGATCTTGAGCTTCAGACAAAAACCAACAGAAACATTGCAAGAGACGTGGGAAAGATTCAAAGGGCTGCTAGTTTTATGTCCACACCATGGTATTCCTGAGAAGATGTTAGGGCAGAGGTTATACATGGGTCTAGGGGATAATGTGAAGGATAATGTTGATCCTTCAGCCGGTGGATCATTCTTGAGTAAGACATTCAGAGAGAGCAAGATCATGCTCGATAAGATGGCACAGAATTAAGGATGGACCACCAGAAACGCTCCCATCACTCATATGGTCTACTCTGTGGATTTAGATCCAGCTAACTCTATAGTAGAAAATATGGCCACACTAATGACACAAATGAGCATCCTCACTCAAAAGGTTGAAGAATCAGGCCAGAAACGCCAGGTGCTCATAGTTGATACAACTAATGGGGGCTTATGTACATCTTAAATTAGTCAGCCATTTGGTGGCCCGTGGAGTGCTGATGGTGATTACCAACATTATCTAGAAAACGTGAATCATGTGTCCAACTATGGGGGACAGAGACCAGGTAGTCAGAATTGGAGCTAGCAGAATCAACAGTATAGGCCAGCCTCACAGCAACACAATAATACCAGTAATATGGGGGCCATGCAGCCACAAGGCAATATGGTGCCTTACCAAAGGAAACAGAGCTACAATAATCAGAATCAGCAACATGGTTATCATCCACCTCAACAGCAACACAATGGGAGATAGGAAGATGGGTTTGCTAGACTCGAGGTACTGATGCAGCAGGTGATTGGGTCTAATGCAAAAATAAATGAAAGAGTAGATCCACTCGAGTCAGCTATCAAGAATATTGAGGTCCAATTGGGTCAGATTTCGACGGCACTGAATAATCATCCTCAAGGGACGTTACCTGCAGAAACACAGATAAATCCAAAGGAGCAGGGCCCGAAGAAGCTAATGGCAGTGAGTCTACGGGATGATAGAGACCTAGACTTGGAGCAAGAGATAGGTCGCGAAAGCAGACCTATTGAAACACTTGTGCCAGTGCCTATTGAGGTAGATGATTCAACAGGGTTGACTGAGGTGACAGTACAACATGCCCATGAAGATGCCAGCAAAGAAAAAGAGGCTGAGAAAGAGGATGAGACAGCATAGGAACCAGTGGTGGAGGTAGTGCCTGAACAAGAGAAAAACCAAATCACAGGAAATAAACGACCTCCAGCACCATTCCCATAGAGACTGGCCAAATATCAAAAAGATGAGCAACATAAGAAGTTCTTGGAGATGTTGAAGCAAATTCAGGTAAATATTCCATTGATTGATGCTTTAACGGAGATGCCTGGTTATGAGAAAATGATGAAGGACTTGATATCCCGCAAGTTTGAATTCCAAGACTTGGCCACAGTTACTCTAACTCAGACTTGCAGTGCTGTTGTGACGAGACTCAATGCTAAGAAATTGTCTGACCCAGGGAGTTTCACAATTCCTTGCACTATAGGTAACTTTGAATTTGCTAAGGCACTGTGTGATTTGGGGGAAAGCATAAATCTTATGCCCTTGGCTATCTATAAAAGGCTCGGATTGGAAGAGCTAAACCCACGTCCATGTTATTGTTATTGGCTAACAGGACAGTAAAGAGGCCTTCTGGTATCCTTGATGATGTATTGGTGCAGGTTGGGAAATTTGTGTTCCCAACAGATTTTGTCATTCTGGATTTTTGGGTTGATGAGGAAGTTCCCATAATTTTGGGAAGGCCATTTTTGGCCACGGGGAGAGCTCTAATTGACTGTGAATCTGGAGAGATCAAGATGAGATTAAATGATGAGCAGATAACATTCAACGTGCAGAAATCTATGAGATGACCAAGTGAATTCGCCAATTGCTCTCTAATAGATGCCGTGGATGTAATTTTGGAAGAGGATGATGAGACATTGAACATTCAAGATCTCTAGCAGCTTGTCTCATGAACCTAGATAAAGCTGATGGAGAAGAATTGGCAGAGTGGGTACTTGCTCTTGAAGGCAAAGGTTTTTGGAAAAGGGAGCTTTAATTTGAGCCCTTGCACTTAGAGGAGATAAAAACTCCTCCGGCTAAGCCATCCATTGAAGAACCCCCAAAGTTGGAGCTGAAGCCACTGCTCGCCCATATCAGGTATGCATTCTTAGGACCTAACTCAACTTTACCTGTTATTATCTCATCTAGTTTGTTAGATGTGCAGGCAGAACAACTTTTGAAGGTATCGATGGAGTGCAAGACTACAATTGGTTGGACCATTGCAGACATCAAGGGTAGCAGCCCGGCCTTCTGTATACATAAGATTTTACTGGAAGATGGGCACAAACCTTCCAGAGAACATCAAAGAAGGCTGAACCCCAACATGAAAGAAGTGGTGAAGCAAGAAGTGATTAAGTGGTTAGGTGCGGGAATCATATTCCCCATCTCTGGCAATAATGGGGTTATCCCAGTTCAGTGTGAGCCAATGCAAAAGGCAAAGGACGAGGTAGATGAGCACTATATTCTAAAATTTTCAAGTCCATCTAGGAAAAGTGGCACTCCTCCGTTGAAAGCCAAAAAGTGCATAAAGAATCATTTAATTATTGGCTCGCAACAATTTGTATCTCCCCAAGAGCATGATCATAAATCAGAACCAAAACTTGGGGTCCAATTCATATGTTCAAAGTGGAGGCAAGAAATGCATGGAAAGCAAAACTATTGGAAGCATGCAACAACAAACCAGATGGTGGGAACTAAGTGTGAGGTACCCGCACGAAGGACCAGGCCTGGGGAGAAGTCTGAGTACCCAACTGCTAGTGCTTTGGCCTATCAAGAAGTTTCTTGCACCCTATTTTTACTTCTTGTTTTTTCTACCTATGCTGCACTGAGGACATTGCATGATTTAAGTGTGGGGTGTTGTAAATATTTGTTGTGGTTTGTTATGTTTTTATTTTTATCGTTATTGTGTTTTTTGTGTTAGTTATTTTCTTGTTAGTTGTGTTTAGGCAGAATTGTAAAAAAAAAACAGAAATATGTTGGACTCTTCCCGACGATCGATCTCCTAGACAGTTTTCTTAAGGGAAGTAAGTCTATAGAAAATACCAAAAAGATTTTTTTAGGTAGTGTAGTAATTCCCCCTTAGTTTTTCTTTGGGCCGCGGTTCTTTTCCAAGGTTTTTTAGTTGAACCGAGTGTAGGTAGTTTTAATTTTTAGGAATAGGAGTCCATGATGGCTATGCATTTAATCGCAGCAATATATTTGAGCTTTGTGATGCCTTGAGAATAGTCAGTACTCTGGTTGTGATGCTTAGGCTCAATTTTTGACTCTAGGATAAATACCTTAAATCGTGGATTCTTAAATTTGCTTAACTTCTTTGACTGGAGTGTCGTGATAAAACCAATCCTGAATGAGTTTGTGCCATGTCTGTGAGGTTTGTATGTACTCTGTGCATTGCATTTGATGTCTAGAACTTGCCCAGTGTGTGTGCAAAGCGAAATAGTAGTCTTGTTCAGTCTGAAAAGTGATATAGGCATTTCTTTGTTAAGCTAGATATATATAGAGTATACACCTAAATTTTATGTATCGTAATTAACCCCTTTGAGCCTATAATACTGTTTCTTTGGTAACCACATTACAAGACGTACCCCGTTGTTTGAACTGACCATATATTTGAACCTTGTCACCTCTCATGAGCACTTGAATTGTGATGAATTGTGGAAAAGTTAAAGGGTGGGGTGGTGGGTTGGATTTTGAGTGGAATAATGAAATGAGGAGAACAGTGCACCGTATGAAAGAAAAACAAAGTGTCAATAAAAGCCATTTGGAAAGAGAAAGAAAAAAAAAGAAAAAAAAGGAAATATTGATATAATAGCTGTGGTGTATGAAAAATAATTCCTTATGGTGATGGTTATTGATGTACTGGTACTTAAAGAAGTAGGGGATAAAATATAGTAAAGTTAAGGTGGAATGTTTGTTTGACATAAGTATGGATTTGAAGGTTGAAGTGTTTGTATTAAAGTGCTTAAGGCAGGTGTAGTCACTTATATCCAAATGTATCTTACCCGACCCACAGCCTACATACAACCAATGAAAGTCCTATTTGATCTTAGACTGAATGCTCGATTAGTGGAGTATTACACTAAGGGTAAGCTTATGGTACGTCATTTGGGGCATATGAATGTTATTTCTGAGAGCGAGTGAATTTTTCCTATCTTGAGTTCCTATGTTATTAAAATTCATTTTGTGTCCAACTAAGCTCTTTGATTGGGTGAGGGCACATGATTCATAAAGGAAAGGTAATGTTGTTGACCTCCATGTTAGAGTAAGTAAGTGAATTTTGAATAAAGCATGGTATTTGTGAGTCGGTTATTGAGGCGAGGATGTCACACCTTTGTGCTTAAACTATTTAAAAAATTCTTGGTATAACGAGTTAAGGGAATTGCTTAATAAGTTGTGTTCATGTGTGTAGTTTAATTGCTTGAGGAAGATAAAATATTTAAGTGTGGGGTATTGATATGTGGCTATAGTTCATGATTTAACGCATTATGTGCCTTGTATTTTACGTGATTTAATGATAAAAATACACTTTGTTTGAGCGTAATAGAGTTTATTTTATGTGTAGGTGAATTAGAGATTGAAGCCGAGATAAATGGATGCTTAAACGTCGAAAGTGCGCGTGAAAATGGTGAAAAGGAGAAGCAAAGCAAAAGCCATCTCGACTAGGCTTTATCCTGGTGAGGCCAGCCTAAAGCCAGGCCAGATGTCACGACCCAAATCTAAACTGGCTGTGATGGAGCCTATCGTGGTACTAGGCTAGCAAATTTACTACAAATATCATAAGGTTCCCATTTAATACATAAATTATCCTATGTTTCATAATAATTTCCACTTTTAACCATTTCAAGACAATAAAAATGATCAGAACATCTAAACACAACCCCGACATCTGGAGTCAACCGTTATGAGCATCTAAGAAGTGATATAGTCTAATACTAATTCTCTACTACAATAAGACTGGGAAGTAAAGTAGAATGAAAAAGTAGGAAGGAGAAAGAGTAGGTTGCGGACGCCGAGCATCTACCTCACAATCTTCGAACAATGCTCCAACTGGGGAAGCTCAACTATCGCTCTGCCCCGGTACCTGAATCTGCACACTAGGTGAAAGGAGTAACATGAGTACGCCAACTCAGTAAGTAACAACCATAACTAAAGACTTGAGTGCAGTGACGATATTTTTAAACATCATGTAAAAACCATATAATAAGCAAAAGTAGAAGTGATTAAACTCAAGTCAGGAATCTACATTCCGAATATTTCATAAAAACTCCAGTTTTCCATTTTATAATTCGTATAAACGTTTGTTCAACATTTTTCAACTGAGGCTCAGTGTAAAAAAGAGTGAAAACAGTAGTTTCGTAAAATATCAGCCGCTCAGGCACAGTGTCACTCACGAATAAGCCTCTCGGGCAAGCCTCTCAATCACTCGTGACTCTACTCTCATAGGTCAATGCTTACACTCAGCACTCTCACTAAACATGTACCATATATAAACGTTGTGGCGTGCATTCCGATCTATATAATAACCCGCTACGGTGTGCAGCCGGATCCATAATAGTAACCCGTTGCGGCGTGTAGCCCGATCCATAATAGTAACCCGCTGCGGCGTACAACCCGATCCATAATAGTCCACTGCGTTCACTAGGAGTGTACAGACTCCTGGAGGGGCTCTTTCAACCCAAGTGTTATATCATTGCGGTGTGCAGCCCAATCGAATATATATATTGATGCAGTGTGCAGCCCGATCCACATAATATCTACTGCAGCGTGCAGCCCGATCAGATATATATACATTATTGCGGCGTGCAGCCGGATCCATAACTATCCTCACAAACTCGGCTCTCGGCCTCACCTAGTCACCCTCACAAGTCACTCGGGAAAACACATCACAACTCACGGAACTCAGCCCAAGATAACTCTCAGTATTCAAAAACAGGGGGATAATAGTGATAAACAACAACAGATATTAAGCATGACTGAGTTCATAATTTTTTTTCTATCAAGAATAATGGGAAAATACCCCTGAGGGTCAAAACAGGTCAGCACAAGGCCCCAAACATGGCATACGGTCCATAATGTAAAATAAACCTATAAAATACAGGATATCATATGATTTTAAAATCAAACACGAGGCTTAATAGACACCACGGGATGGACTAACTCACAATCCCTATCGGTGCACACCCACACGCTCGTCACCTAGCATGTGCGTCACCTCATTTATCAAAACAATACGAAATACCGGGGTTTCATACCCTCAGGTCTAGATTTACAATCGTTACTTACTTCACACAGGCCTGAATACTAATCTGTGATGCTCTTGCCCCTTGAATCGACCTCCGATGGCTCCAACTCTAGTCAAAATCAGATTTATACCATCCATATACGCTAAAGTAGTGAATGCCACACGAAATTATCAAATTAGACCAAAAATTCTAAATTTGGCTCAAACTCGGCCCACAGGCTCACGTCTTGAAATTCGATAAAAATTACATCACAAGAATCCTTATCCTCCCATGAGCCCGTACATACCAAGAACATCAAAATCGGACCTCAAATGGCCCCTCAAATCCTCAATCAAAGGTCTTCAAATCATATGCCCTAATTCTCCAATTTTTGGGTTTAAATTCCACTAATTTCAGGTTTAATTACTCAGAAATCAACGTAGAATCGAGTATTCAAGTCAAAAATCTTACCTCCAAGTGATTCCCTTTGATTCCCTCTGCATTCTCTCTCAAAAAGCTTCAAAACCACTCAACAATGGTGAAAAATGGACTGAAATTCACGAAGGAGGGGTTTAAATACTTCTATCCTATGTAACCTAGGCTCTGATACCAACTTGTCACAAACTGGCCGTGATGGCGCCTATCGTGATACTAGGCTAGCCAAATTTACTGAAAATATCACAAGTTTCCCATTTAATACATAGATTATCCTATGTTTCATAATAATTTCCACTTTTAAGCATTTCAAAACAATAAAAATGATCACAACATCTAAACACAGCCCCAACATCTGGAGTCAACCGTTATGAGCATCTAAGAAGTGATACAGTCTTATACTACAACAAGTCTGGGAAGTAAAGTAAAATGACAGAGTAGGAAGGAAAAAGAGCAGGCTGTGGACACCGAGCAGCTACCTCACAATCTCCGAACAATGCTCCAACTGGGGTAGCTCAACTATCGCTCTGCCCCGGTACCTGAATCTGCACACAAAGTGCAGGTAGTAACGTGAGTACGCCAACTCAGTAAGTAACAACCATAACTAAAGACTTGAGTGCATTGACGAGCCTTCTTAAAGATCATGTAAAAACCATATAATAAGCAACAGTAGAAGTGATTAAACTCAAGTTAGGAATCTACATTCCGAATATTTCATAAAAACTCCAGTTTTCCATTTTATAATTCGTATAAACGTTTGTTCAACATTTTTCAACTGAGGCTCAGTGTAAAGAAGAGTGAAAACAGTAGTTTCGTAAAATATCAGCCTCTCGGGCACAGTGTCACTCATGAATAAGCCTCTTGGGCAAGCCTCTCAGTCACTCGTAACTCTACTCTCATAGGTCAATGCTCAGACTCAGCACTCTCACTCAACAGTACCATATATAATCGTTGCAGCGTGCAGCCCGATCAATATAATAACCCGATGCGGTGGCAGCCCGATCCATAATAGTAACCCGCTGCGGCGTGCAACCCGACCCATAATAGTAACCCGTTGCGGCGTGCAACCCGATCCATAATAGTAACCCGCTGCGGCGTGCAACCCGATCCATAATAGTCGACTGCGATCACTGGGGGTGTACAGACTCCTGGAGGGGCTCCTTCAGCCTAAGTGCTATATCGCTACGGCGTGCAGCCCGATCCAATATATATATTGCTGCGGCGTGCATCCCGATCCACATAATATATGCTGCTTCGTGCATCCCGATCCGATATATATACATTGTTGCGGCGTGCAACCCGATCCATAACTATCCTCACAAACTCGGCTCTCGGCCTCACTCAGTCACCCTCACAAGACACTCGGGCAAACTCATCACAACTCACCTGACTCAGCCCAAGATAACTCTTACTATTCAAAAATAGGGGGATAACAGTGATAAACAACAACAGATATAAAGCATGACTGAGTTCATAATTTTTTTCTATCAAGAATAGTGTGAGAATAGTGGGTAAAATACCCCTGAGGGTCAAAACAGGTCAACACAAGGCCCCAAATATGGCATACAACCCATAATATAATATAAACCTCTAAAATATAGGATATCATATCATTTTAAAATCAAACACGCGGCTTAATAGTCGCTATGGGACGGACCAAGTCACAATCCCTATCGGTGCATGCCCACACGCTCGTCACCTAGTATGTGTGTCACCTTATTTATCAAAACAATACGAAATACCGGGGTTTCATACCCTCATGTCTAGATTTATAATTGTTACTTACCTAAAACCGGCCCGAATACTAATCCGTGATGCTCTTTCCCCTCGAATCGATCTCTGATTGCTCCAAATCTAGTCAAAATCAGATTTATACCATCAATTTACGCTAAAGGAATGAATTCCACATGAAAATTATAAAATTAGACCAAAAATTCCGAATTTTGCTCAAACATGTCCCACGTCTCGGAATCCGATAAAAATTACAGCACAAGAATCCTTATCCTCCCACGCATACCAAAAACATCAAAATGGGACCTCAAATGGCCCCTCAAATCCTCAATCAAAGGTCTCCAAATCATAAGCCCTAGTTCTCCAATTTTTGGGTTTAAATTCCACTAATTTTAGGTTTAATTACTCAGAAATCAACATGGAATTGAGTATTGAAGTCAAAAATTGTACCTCCAAGTGTTTCCCTTTGATTCCCTCTTCAACCCCTCTCAAAAAGCTTCAAAACCGCTCAACTATGGTGAAAAATGGACTGAAATTTGTGAAGGAGGGGTTTAAATACTTCTGCCCAGATCACTCTATGCGACCGCAGCCTATGCCTCGTGTTTTCTATGAACCAAAATTTACCAGCCCTTCTTTTACTCTATGTGATCGCGGCCTTTCCTATGCAATCGCGTAGTACAAATATTTCCAACAGCCTTCTCCAACTCTTCCGGATTGCCTTTAGTATAATGGTCATAATCCCTATCGATGCATGCCCACACACTCGTCACCTAGCATGTGCGTTACCTTATTTATCAAAACAATACGAAATACCGGGGTTTCATACCCTAAAGTCTAGATTTACAATCGTTACTTACCTCAAACCGACCTGAATACTAATCCGCGATGCTCTTGCCCCTCGAATCGATCTTTGATTGCTCCAAATCTAGTCAAAATCATATTTATACCATCAATTTACGCTAAAGGAATGAATTCCACATGAAAATTATCAAATTTGACCAAAATTTCTGAATTTGGCTCAAACCTGGCCTCCGGGTCCACGTCTCAGAATCCGATAAAAATTACATCACAAGAATGCTTATCCTCCCACAAGTCCATACATACCAAGAACATCAAAATCGGACCTCAAATGGACCCTCAAATCCTCAATCAAAGGTCTCCAAATCATAAGCCCTAATTCTCCAATTTTTGGGTTTAAATTCCACTAATTTTAGGTTTAATTACTCAGAAATCAACATAGAATTGAGTATGGAAGTCAAAAATTTTACCTCCAAGTGTTTCCCTTTGATTCCCTCTTCAACCCCTCTCAAAAAGCTTCAAAACCGCTCAACAATGGTGAAAAATGGACTGAAATTCGCGAAGGAGGGGTTTATATACTTCTGCCCAGATCACTCTATGCGAACACGGCCTATGCCTCGTGTTTTCTATGAACCAAAATTTACCAGCCCTTCTTTTACCCTATGTGATGCCTTTCCCATGCGATCGCGTAGTATAAATTTTTCCAACAACCTTCTCCAACTCTTCCGGATAGCCTTTGGTATAATGGTCATAACCTTCTGTACAAAACTCCAAATTACAATTGATTTAACTTCTGGAAAGTAGATATCAAGGGCTACAACATTCATTTTGGATCATCTTCAAATTTCTTATAGATTGTAAGTTATAAGCTTACAAAGTCGAGACAATACAACAGAAATTTTACTCTATGTGATCGCGGGAAGCCTTATGCGATCGCATAGCACAACTGGACTTTTCCAATTTTCTCTATGCTCACGAGACCAGATCTATGCTATCGCACTGTACACCCCTGAAGCCAAAAGCCAGCAACTAGAAATGGCCTAAAAATGGTACAAAACCACCCGAAACTCACCCGAGACCCTCGGGACCTCAACCAAAACATACCCACACATCCCATAACATCACACAAACTTAGTCGAGCCTTTGAATCACCCAAAACAACATCAAAATATCAAATTAACCCCGAATTCAAGCCTAAGGATTTCTAAACTTCCAAAATTCGCCAACGATGCCGAAACCAACCAAACCACGTCCGATTGACCTAAAATTTTTCACACACATCACTAACGACACTAAAAACCTATTCCAACTTCCGGAATTCTATTCCAACCCCGATAGCTAATTTTCCACTACCGACCGAAAATTGCCAAAAATCCAATTTCGCCAATTCAAGCCTAATTCTACCACGGACCTTTGAATAACATTCCGAACATGCTCCTAAGTCCAAAATCACCTAACGAATCTATCCGAACCATAAAAACCAAATTCCGAGATCGTTTACCCTTAAGTCAACTTCCGGTTGACTTTCCAACTAAATAACCAACTTAGGAGACTAAGTTTCTCATTTCTCTCCACAATCACGCCGAACTCGAACCAATAAATTTAACACAACATGAAAGAGCTGAACTACATATAATGAAGTAGAAATGGGGGAAACGGGGCTAAAATTCTCGAAACGACCGATTGGGTCTTTACACTAGACCATGCATTAGCATGGCAAGGCCAGCTTAAAGCCAGGGTCCAGATCCGACTTTCCAAGTATTAAACACTTTCCCAGTGTGACTAGGAGTGACTTACACATTTAGGGATTATTACAACCATATAAATTGACCCAAAAACACAACTTTGAAGGACTTTGGCCATTGGAGACAAGAGGAGATCGTGGAATACTACTCCGGAGTTCAAAACATTGATTTATTCATTCCTTATTCCTTAGTCTGTAATTTAATTATGCTTACTTTGGATTTAATTACTACGAATATGAGTATCTAAACTCATACTCTAAGGTTTCGATGGAACCTATTGAAGGATGAAATTCTCGTTATGTTAATATAGAATTTCCATAGTTTTCTCTCTATTTGTTCAACTATATACTTGTTGTTGTTGATTGAAGGACCCTCAATTAGCTGTGCCTATTTAGTATGTATTACTCGGGCGAGAGTGCATATTTAGGTAGTTTTTGAACAACATCACTCCCGACGTATATGTGGGATCAATAACGAAGGGTTTAAAGGTGGAATTAGGGATAACGAAACCTTGGGTGCGATCTAAGTGAGCTGTAATTAAAGCTAGCTAGCGTAACTCGGGAGAGTATGTCTAGTATATTTTCGTAATTAATCAGGAGAGATTTACGACAGTCAGAGTGCTCAAGATCGATTGAGAAGTTTAGGCAAATTTATACCAAACATAGCGGGAAGGGATTCCAACAATAGGGGAAATCATAACCTTAGATCATTCCTATTATTGTTTACAACCCGTTCTTAGTTAGATCTTAGTTACTATAGTTTTGTTAAGTATTAGTTAGTAGAAAACCAACCATTTGTTATTTAAATATATGTGGAAGTTGATTATGTGGAATTGTGTGAGTCTGATAATAGTAATTGATAGGTTAATTCCCTGTGGGATTCGACTCTGGACTTAATATCCGGAATATATTTACAACGACCGCTTTGTCCTTTTTATAAGGCATAGTTGGGCGTGATCAAACAGCACATAAGAAGCGATCCCCACAATTTGCACCAAGTAAAACTCACACAGGTTAGGCACGCCACTAAACAAGTATCAACAACAATAATGCCCCTATTCCATCATAAGTCATCACAAACCAATCAGCGGCATATCCCACCTTGTCTCGACACGTGTGCAATAATCAAGTAGGCGCCCACCTTGTCTCGCCGCACACGCATAATAATATTCCCACCTTGTCTCGCCACATGAGCAAACCCACATATATAACCCGCCTTGTTATTCCACATGTGAAAACATCAAATAGTAACAATAACACGGCAAGAACCTCGTACAAACAACCGACAAAACCTCCCAACAATATCATGTGCCAAGATCACAACATCATAATAGCCCTGAGCTCAACAAACTGAGTACAACAACAACAATACACAGGAATACGACAAGTAAATCAACTCAAGAGCTTTCGAACACAAAGAAATGGTAGAAAGAGCTCACAAAGAATAAACACAATAGAGAATATTGGTCACAATAAGAATAGCTCAACAAGCGAGAAATAATATGTAACAACGATTCCACAAAGTACAATTCAACAATAAGGGTGATAACATGAGTCAATAATTCCAAATAAGGATGAGGCAATTATAGAAGAGATAATAATAATTTCAATAAGAATAAGCAATTAGGAAAGGATAGCATGGCAGTCGAAGAAGCTACAATTTCAGTTAAGGCATACAAGAGTCAAATAAACAATAAGGGTAGAACATAAAGCAATTAATTCCAATTAAAACACGTAGAGATGAAACTAAAAAATGGGGAATTTAACATTACAAAACTTCATATCTAATGAACATAAGAACCTAAGAGCCCTAATGTAAAGACCCGTAAAATTTTCTTGTTTAAAATAATGCCCGAATGAGTCCTCGAGTTGTTTTTACTGTGGAAAATTTTAAAACGGACCAAATTTGAGTAAAAAGTACCCCGAGACTTAAAGAATAAAATTTTCCAGAAAGTAGGCGTTATGCGACGCACTATGCGATCACATAACGTGTATGCGGACCGCATAATTGCCGCATACACGGGAAGATCACTGCCCCATTTGAGGACAACTATGCGGTCCAATATGCGACCGCATTTTGATTCTGCGGACCGATAGCTGTCGCATTGCTGCCCTTTGAATGCGATCGCATAACATGAATGTGGACCCCATAGTGGTCGCATACCTGGGTAGATTGTTTTTGATTTTTTTCCCACCTGGAGGGCCATTCTGCGGTCGACTCGGTGGACCGCATGTCAGGAATGCGATCGCATTCCTGACCGCATTCTTGTGTCGGGCTCCTATTTTTCTAATTTTTAAAACCCGACCCCAGTTCATTAAAACACCCATCCCCTTCATTTTAACTGATTTCTGAGCAAAATAGAGAGAAGGGAGAGAGGGATTCTTGAGAGAGAAAGTTCTTCTTCATAAAAAAAAATTGATTCCTCAAAGTCGCTCAAGCCCGGAATCTATCGAGTTAGTGTTATCTTCTTCACTCAAAGAGGTAAGTCTTCACCCCATTTTTCCCCATTCTTAGATTTTAATTAAGAAGGAAACACATAGGATGGTTCTTGAAAATGGAGGTCAAACCCATGCATGCATGTGAGTAAAACTTCTTAATCTAGCAAAAAGGGAAGGGGGTTGGGGTAAAATTCACAAAGAAGGGGTGGTAATCTAATGGGGTCGCCTAGCGTTCGATAAAATGCTTAAAAAGTTCAAATTGTGTGCATCATTTCCAATTCTGATTTGAATATGTTTAATTGTGAACTAGATTGACGATACTAGTCGGTTCAGTGATTTGTGAGTAAAAGTTAAAAAGGAATTTCGACCCCAGGTATGTATGGCTAACTTTAACCTTTGTAGAATCCTCTTGTTGGGTCCGAGCATACAGTATGTGTACCTTGTTTGAAAATATGTGAATTGATTGTTCAAACGTGTTGAGACGTAAGATTCTTTTCTCTAATTTTCCTAGTTGATTTCCATACTACCGTGCTATATGAGATTGTGAAAAGTGTTTTGATGTTCCTATATTATTATGTGCAAAGCTCGTAAATGCTCGAGGGTATCGGTATGAAAGTATGTGTTAATGAATAAAAGAATGTTAAGGTGTCCAAGTGTGGGAATGTATATAATGGCTAAAAATCGTGTGTGGAAAGTAATGAAAAAGGGTATTGTGAAATGATGTAAATGAGTTGAACGATTATGGCAACAACGTGCACATGAATTACTGCTTGGTGAGAGTCAATGTGCCTTCAGCTCAAATGGCGAATTGTTGATATGAACTTGTGTTCCTTGAAATGAAGAATTCTTGTGATTTTGTTTGTGGTTGTTGTTACGAAATATGATTTTCAGGTGGGATCGGGTTGCGCGCCGCAACATGGAGTAATAAGGATGAGTTGTGGTGATAAAGGTGGATGAGGTAATAAGGGTGGTGGAGGTAATAAGGGTGGCTGAGGTAATAAGGATGGAATGTGATCATTATCACTATTGAAATGAAAATCTACGAAACTCTTGAATATGGTGATGTTGAAAGGGGAAAAGGAGAGATTGTGAAACTTGTTGATTTTGGTTGTTTCTTTCCACGTGCATTGATTGATTGGTTCTATTACTGTCTCTTATTTGTGTATTGTTTGATTGTAGTTGGGATAAATATTGTTCATACATACTAGTACTATTCCACAGTAGTAACGTCCCTTTTGCTGGGGGAGCTACATTTTCTTATATGAATGTAGGTTGTTATACAGCAGGTAATTCAGTCCATCGGCAATAGTGCCTGCTCTCCACTCCGCAATTGAATTGGTGAGCCCCACTTCCTCCCGGGGCCATGTGTGGTGCATGTCACCTTCTTTTGGGTCTATTTTGTATTGTAAGGTATAGCCGGAGCCTTGTTTCCGGCAAGTATTGTATAAAAAAATTCGATCACTCGTAGAGGCTCCGTAGACATAACGTGGGTATTGTACATATGTATTTTGGGTAGTGACAATCGTGGTCCACGTGGTAGAAGTATGTATGTTGTATGTATCTTGCAAGTAATTAGTAACATATGTTGTTAATGGTAAGAGGAAAACATGAGTTTAACTAGATTTTTTTTTTAAGTCTTAAATTGCTAATTCACATGAATAAGGTATATTGGAATCACGGGGTAACGCGTGGGATAGGTGAGGAAAATCTAGGTCCGCTTGACTGGGGCCACCCGGTTGAGCGCCATTCGTGTCCCTCGATTTTGGGGCGTGACAAACTTGGTATCAGAGCCTAAGATTTTAAAAGAGTCCTAGGATGTCTCGGAGCCGTGTCTAGTAGATCCCTTCTTAGGTGTGTATTGTCGACCACATCAATAATTAGGGGGCTACATAGACATTTAGGAAATTAGCCTTTCCTTTGTTACTCTATATCGTGCGGTGAAGTGTAAAGTGAAAATATTCTTGTCTAACTCGTGCTCTGTTACGAAATTTTCATTAATGGAACCTAAGAAGAGAGCTAGACTCAGCCTTGAGGCCATTGACACCCCAAGTGTGGCTGTGAATTTTGTACCCGATGGTGCGGGCGAGAGCGAATCCCCGACCTTGAATCCACCTGGCCTTTCTGTTCCAGACCAGAGTGTTCCTATTCCTGCCGCGGCGGAGTGTGCTGCAACCCCTTCCACTGATATTCATGATCCTTCTTCGGTTCCATCTTCAGGTCCCGGTACTTCCGATGGGGACCTCAGGGGAGCTATTCATATGTTGGCTCAGTTAGTGGCTGCTCGGGCCCAAGGATCTCATGTTGGCCCTGCGCCCTCTAGCGGATAGGGAGATTCCGCCGGTTCCAGAGTCAACCAGTTTTTGTGGTTGGCCCCTCCATAGTTCTCAGGTACTGATCCAGAGGCCGATCCGTAGGTTTTTCTATATGAGATGTGCAAGACGCTTCGGGTTATAAAGGCTACAGAGACAGAGGGGGTTGAGTTAGCATCTTACAGGATGAGGGGAGCAGCGTATTCATGGTTCGAGATGTGGGAGAATTCCCGTGGGGAGGGAAGTCCTCCGGCGAGATGGGATGAGTTCGTTGATGCTTTCATGGATCAATTCTTGTCTGTCGAGACTTTGGCAGCCTGTGCTACGGAGTTTGAGGTCCTCAAGCAGGGTAATATAAGTGTGTGGGAGTACCACATGGAGTTCGTGAGGTTTTCCAAGTACGCTCCTCAGTTAGTATCGACTATAGATGCTAGAGTTCGACGGTTTGTTCAGGGCCTCAGTCCCTTGGTTGTAAATGAAGCTGCTACAGCTGCCTTGCACTCAGACATGAATTATGGTAAGATAGTGGAATTCGCCCAGGCCACGGGGCCAAGAAAATTGAAGATAAGGTTAGAGAGGAGGGAGACCAGTTCAGGGGAGAGGACCATCAGGGCCATCCCAGTCTTATGCTCAGTCATCATCCAGTGCACTGCCATCAGTGCACCGTTATCAGCGGAGCAGTCGCTGGGGACCAGGATCAGATAATAGGAGGCCCCATCAGTCCGGTCGTCCAAAAGTGTGGTTCCAGTTGCAGAGGAGGGCTCCGTTCCCTAAGTGTGGAAGGTTCCATACCGAGCCTTGTTACCTGGATATCCCGGTATGCTACGGGTGTGGGGTGAGAGGTCATATTCAGCGGGATTGGCGTGCGCCCAGCCAAGGCATGGGTAGTGGTTTTTCTCAGCCATCCGGTTCTTCAGTCGCCGCATCTTTAGTGCGTCCTCCAGCTGCAGTAGGGCGTGGTGCAGTTAGGGGTGGAGTACGAGGTAGAGGTGGAACCAGTCGCTTCTATGCTTTGAGTGGTCGCCAGAGTGCGGAGGCTTCCCCAGATGTTATTACAAGTATTCTGATTGTTCAAGCACTTGGTGTTTATGCTCTTATTGATCCAGGGTCCTCTTCGTCATATGCTCCCCATTTATTGCTTATAGTTTTGGGATAGAACTCGAACAACTTCATGAGCCGTTCTCTGTGTCGACTCCTGTTGGTGATTCCATTACAGCCGCGCGCGTCTATATGAATTGTGTTGTCACGGTGTGTGGTCGAGATACCACGGCCGATCTTATCGATCTTGGGATGGTAGATTTTGATGTTATCATGGGAATAGATTGGCTTTACTCGTGCTTTGCTAAACTCGACTGTCGAACCAGAATTATGAGGCTAGAGTTTCCTAATGAGTCAGTTATTGAGTGGAAAGGGAATGGTGTGGTGCCAAGGGTAGGTTTATTTCCTACCTTAAGGCCTCGAAGATGATTAAAAAGGGGTGTGTTTATCATTTGGTCCGGGTTGTGGACACCGCTTCAGAAGTGTCTGCCCCCGAGTCCGTCCTAGTCGTGAATGAGTTTCTTGAAGTATTTCTGGACGAGCTTCCAGGGATTCCGCTTGATAGAGAGATTGATTTCGGGATTGATGTATTTCCAGATATGCAGCCAATATCTATTCCACCATATAGAATGGCGCCAACAGAGTTGAGGGAGTTAAAGGAGCAGTTGAAAGACTTATTAGAGAATGGGTTCATTCGGCCGAGTGTGTCACCGTGGGGCACTCCGATTCTTTTCGTCAGGGAGAAGGACGGGTCGCTTCGAATGTGTATTGATTATCGACAGCTCAACAAAGTCACTATCAAAAACAAGTATCCATTGCCTCGGATAGATGATTTGTTCGACCAATTGCAAGGTGCGAAGTTTTTCTCCAAAATTGATTTACGGTCTGGGTATCACTAGTTGAAGATTGGAGAGCAGGATATTCCTAAGACCGCCTTCAGAACTCGTTATGGCCATTTTGAATTTTTGGTAATGTCTTTTGGACTGACCAATGCTCCAGCGGCTTTCATGGGTCTTATGAATCGGGTTTTCAAACCGTTTCTTGACTCCTTCATGATTGTTTTTATTGATGAAATCCTTGTCTACTCGCGGAGTCGGGAGGATCATGCTAATCACCTCAGGGCAGCTCTGCGGACTCTTCATCAGCACCAATTGTATGCCATGTTTTCAAAAAGTGAATTTTGGCTGGATTCAGTCGTGTTTTTGGGTCATGTTGTTTCCAGAGAAGGGATTAAGGTTGATCCCCAGAAGACCGCAGCGGTAAAGGATTGGCCTAGACCAACGACCCCGACAGAGGTTCGCAGTTTCTTGGGTCTAGCTGGGTATTATCGGAGGTTTGTGGAGGGATTCTCTACCCTCGCCTCCCCATTGACTAAATTGACGCAGAAAGCAATTAAGTTCCAATGGTCCGACGCTTGTGAGAAGAGCTTTCAGGAGTTGAAATCAAGATTGACTTCGGCACTTGTTTTAACTTTTCCAGAAGGCATGGAGGGATTTGTGGTTTATTGCGATGCTTCTAGGGTTGGTTTGGGATGTATGTTGATGCAACACGGGAAGGTTAAAGCCTATGCTTCCAGGAAACTCAAGAATCACGAGAAGAATTATCCGACGCATGATTTAGAACTCGCGGCAGTTGTGTTTGCATTAAAAATCTGGCAGCATTATTTGTATAGGATCTGTGGGGACGTGTTCTCAGACCACAAGAGTCTCCAATATTTGTTCAAGCAGAAGGAGTTGAATTTAAGGCAGCGACGATGGTTAGAATTGCTTAATGGTTATGATATGAACATCTTGTACCATCCAGGGAAGGCGAATGTGGTGGCCGATGCTCTCACTCGGAAATCTATGGGTAGTTTGACTCATTTGAAAGTGGATCAGAGGCCTATAGCTCGGGAGATTTATCAATTGGCCAATATGGGGGTCTGTCTCTCGACCTCAGACGAGGGAAATATTATGGTGCATAATGGGGCAGAATCATCACTTGTAGCGGAAGTCAAGGAAAAGAAGTGTATGGATCCAGCATTGGCGTAGTTGAAGGAGGCAGTTTTGAATAGCAAGATTTTGGTATTTTCACTCGGTAGCGATGATGGTATTTTACGGTGCTAGGGAAGGCTATGTGTTCCTGATGTGAATAATCTGGAGAAGGTAATGGCGGAAGCTCACAATTCTAGGTATTTCGTGCACCCAGGTTCTACGAAGATGTATCATGATCTCCAGGAGGTTTATTGGTGGAGCGGTATGAAGAGAGGTGTGGCAGACTTTGAATCTAAATGTCCGAATTGTCAGCAGGTGAAGGCCGAGCATCAGAGGCCCGGTGGGTTAACTCAGCTTATGGAAAATCCAATGTGGAAATGGGAAATGATCAACATGGATTTAGTGGTAGGGTTACCTCGCACTCAACGCAAGTTCGACTCGATTTGGGTGATAGGGGATCGACTCACGAAATCAGCTCACTTCTTGCCAGTCAAGTCCACCGATAGTGCAGAACAATACGCTCAGTTATATATCAAGGAAATAGTCAGGCTTCATGGTACTCCAGTTTCTATTATCTCAGATCGAGGAGCGCAGTTCACGACTAATTTTTGGAGGAAATTTCAGCAAGGTTTGGGTACGCATGTAAATCTCAGCACAGCTTTCCATCCACAGACTGATGGTCAGGAAGATCAGACTATTCAGATGCTTGAAGATATGTTACGGGCTTGTGTGTTGGACTTCAAGGGTAGTTGGGATGATCATTTACCGCTTATCGAGTTTGCTTACAATAACAGCTTTCACGTTAGTATTCAAATGGCCCCATTTGAGGCATTGTACGGAAGAAGGTGTAGATCTCCGATTGGGTGGTTCAAGGTTGGTGAAGCAGAATTGTTAGGGCCAGATCTTGTGCACCAGGCGTTGGAAAAAGTCAGAGTCATTCAAGAGAGGATGAAAACCACTCAGAGCCGTCAAAAATCCTATGCGAACGTTCGTCGAAGAGAATTAGAATTCCAAGTAGATGATTGGGTATTCTTGAAGTTATCTCCCATGAAGAGAGTGATGCGGTTTGGGAAGAAAGGGAAATTGAGCCCAAGGTATTTTGGGCCATATCGGATTGCTCAAAGGATAGGACAAGTGGCTTATAGGTTGGAATTACCCCCCTGAATTGTTATTAGTGCACCCGGTGTTCCATGTGTCTATGTTGAAGAAAGTGGTTGGAGATCCATCAGCCATCGTGCCAGTTGAGACTATTCAGGTTAATGAAGAATTATCGTATGAAGAGGTTCCAGTTGCTATTATTGATTGACAAGTCCGTAGATTCAGGAAAAAAGAAATTGCTTCAGTTAAAGTATTGTGGCGAAGTCAGCACGTTGAGGAAGCCACGTGAGAAGTGGAAAATGAGATGAAAAAGAAATATCCCCATTTGTTTGAATAAGTCTAGTAGTGATCGTCCGAACTGTCATCTCTAAGCAAATTATATTTTATGTTCAGTTTTGTGCAAAAGCACCCTATCTTCCCCTAATTGCCTTATTGTTGTAATTTCCCAATGTGTGCTAAAACTGAACCCGCTGTTACTATTTCGGTAGTGTGCAACCCTTGAGGTAAATAAAATTTTTGTGGAACTTATGTGTTAGGCAAGTGATTAATAGTAGTGTAGGTTGGTAATGATTAATTGAAATGAATATGGTGTATTGAGGTGATTGGGTTGTATGGGACTCATTAAAATGACCAAGTTATGTGCAAGAATGTGAATCATGTGCAAATTTGTGGTCTAGGAAGAATGGACTATGTGTAGTTGTTAGAGTGATTGAATATATACAATTTGTTGAGGTAACAACGTTGCGTGATAGTTATTGAATAACCAAAAACTGTGTAATGACGCTTGGAAAAGTGTTTCAGGGGCTCTCTGTCAGGTAGATAGGCCTAATTACAAAGGAAACTCTGGCGAAATTTTCTGAAAGTATTGTTTAGTGAAAATCTGGAAGTTGCATATCATGTTTTCAAAACCAAATGATTTCTAAAAATCCTCATTCGAGGACGAATGATTTTNGGGGGGGGGGGGGAGGAGGATGTAAAGACCCGTAAAATTTTCTTGTTTAAAATAATGTCCGAATGAGTCCCTGAGTTGTTTTTACTATGGAAATTTTTAAAACGGACCTAATTTGAGTAAAAAGTACCCCGGGACTTAAAGAATAAAGTTTTCCAGAAAATAGGCGTTATGCGACGTACTATGCGATTTCATAACGTGTATGCAGACCACATAATGGTCGCATACACGGACAGATCACTGCTCCATTTGAGGACAACTATGAGGTCCAATATGCGACCGCATTTCTGCGGACCGCATAGCTGACGCATTGTTGCCCTTTGATTTTTGGGAGGGAGGGGTTATGCGACGCACTATGCGATTGCATAACATGTATGCGGACCGCATAGTGGTCGCATACCTGGGCAGATTTTTTTCGATTTTTTCTCACCTGGAGGGCCATTCTGCGGTCGACTCTGCGGACCGCATGTCAGGATTGCGATTGCATTCCTGAACGCATTCTTGTGTCGGGCTCCTATTTTTCTAATGTTTAGAACCCGACCCCAATTCATTAAAACACCCCTTCCCTTCATTTTTAACTGATTTCTGAGCAAAATTGAGAGAAGGGAGAGATGGATTATTGAGAGAGAAAGTTCTTCTTCATAAAAAAAATTGATTTTTCAAAGTCGCTCAACCCCGAAATCTATCGAGTTAGTGTTATCTTCTTCACTCAAAGAGGTAAGTCTTCACCCCATCTTTCCCCAAAGTTCTCAGATTTTAATTAAGAATAAAACACATAGGATGGTTCTTGAAAATGGAGGTCAAACCCATGCATGCATGTGAGTAAAACTTCTTAATCTATCAAAAAGGGAAGAGGGTTGGGTAAAATTCACAAAGAAGGGGTGGTAATATAATGGGGTCGCCTAGTGTTCAATAAAATTCTTAAAAAGTTTAAATTGTATACATGATTTCCAATTCTGAGTTGAATATGTTTAATTGTGAACTAGATTGATGGTACTAGTCGGTTCGGTGATTTGTGAGTAAAAGTTAAAAAGGAAATTCGACCCCAGGTATGTATGGATAACTTTAACCTTTGTAGAATCCTCTTGTAGGGTCCGAGCATACGGTATGTGTACCTTGTTTGAAAATATGTGAATTGATTGTTCAAACGTGTTGAGAGGTAAGATTCTATTCTCTAATTTTCCTAGTTGATTTCCATACTACCGTGCTATATGAGATTGTGAAAAGTGTTTTGATGTTCCTATCTTATTATGTGCAAAGCTCGTAAATGCTCGAGGGTATCGATATGAAAGTATGTGTTAATGAATAAAAGAATGTTAATGTGCCCAAGTGTAGGAATGTATATAATGGCTAAAAATCGTGCGTGGAAAGTAATGAAAAGGGTATTGTGAAATGATGTAAATGAGTTGAACGATTATGGCAACACCGAGCACATGAATTACTGCTTGGTGAGAATCAATGTGCCTTGAGCTCAAATGGCGAATTGTTGATATGAACTTGTGTTCCTTGAAATGAAGAATTCTTATGATTTAATTGTTTGTGGTTTTTGTTACGAAATATGATTGTCAGGTGGGATTGGGTTGCGCGCCGCAACACGAAGTAATAAGGATGATGGATTGTGGTGATAAGGGTGGCCGAGGTAATAAGGGTGGCCGAGGTTATAAGGATTGAATGTGATCATTATCACTATTGAAATGAAAATCTATGAAACTCTTGAATATGGTAATGTTGAAAGGGGAAAAGGAGAGATTGTGAAACTTGTTGATTTTGGTTGTTTCTTTCCACGTGCACTGATTGATTGATTCTATTACTGTCTCTTATTTGTGTATTGTTTGATTGTACTTGGGATAAAGTTTGTTCATACATACTAGTACTATTCCACAGTACTAACGTTCCTTTTGCCGGGGGCGCTACATTTTCTTATATGAATGTAGGTCGTTCTACACCAGGTAATTCAGTCCACCGGCACTATTGCCTCCTCTCCACTCTGCAGTTGAATTGGTGATCCCTACTTCCTCCCGAGGCCATGTGTGGTGCATGTCACCGTCTTTTGGGTCTATTTTGTATTGTAAGGTATAGCCGGAGCCTTGTTTCCAGCAAGTATTGTATAAAAAAATCCGATCACTCGTAGAGGCTCCATAGACATAACATGGGTATTGTACATATGTATTTTGGGTAGTGACAATCGTGGTCCACGTGGTAGAAGTATGTATGTTGTATGTATCTTGCAAGTAATTAGTATCATATGTTGTTAATGGTAAGAGGCAAACATGAGTTTAACTGGAGTTTTGTGTTATGTCTCAAATTGTTAATTCACATGAATAAGCTATATTGGAATCACGGGGTAACGCCTGGGATAGGTGAGGCAAATCCAGGTCTGCTTGACTGAGGTCACCCGGTTGAGCGCCGGTAGTGTCCCTCGATTTTGAGGCGTGACACCTAAAAGGTCAACTTTCCACAAATAAGCCAATCACGTACTTGTCACCTCGTGTACACGGACTTCACATGACACAATTAGTACCAATGACTCAAATCTAAAGGGGTATTTTCCCCCACACAAAGTTAGGCAAGATACTTACCTCAAAGGAGCAAGACCGATAATCTAAAATGGCCCTCTCAAGTGAAACAACCTTCGGACGACTCTCTAGCCAAAATAACTTCAATCCATAAATAAAAGTCATTGAAAATAATTTTGGATAATAAAGCTTCGATCTTTAATAAAAACTAAAAAGTCAAACCTGGGCCCATACCTCGAAACTCGATAGAATTCACGAAACCCGAACACTCATTTCGATACGAGTTCAACCATACCAAAATTATCAAATTCCAATAACGAATCGCCCTCCAAATCCTCATTATTCATTTTTGAAAAGTTTTACAAATTTCCCAATTTTCACTTTGATTCTCACCATTTTGATGTTAAAACTCAAATGAAATCATGAAGTGTACATAGAAATTGAACAAGCGCACTTACCCAACGATTGTAGATGAAATTCCTCTCTGAAAAGCACCCACTTTGGGACCAAGGGTTAAAAAGTATCACAAAATGAAGCAAAAACCCGAATTACACAACTGAAAACAAGCTACAGATATCGCATTTGCGAACCCTTGCAAACGCGAAGAAGCCTTCGCAATTGCAAAAAAGAAAAAGGCTGGAAAAGGTCGCAATTGAAAAAATATGTTCGCAATCGCAAACTGGGCATCGTAATTGCCATAGAAATATTCGCAATTGCGACCACACCAGAAACCACCAGTCTCACCGGCACAGAAATGAGCATAACTCTCTCATATGATGTCTGAATTCGACAATTCTTTTTGAAATGGCTCCGTAATTACGATAGGAATCTAGTGGTTCAATAAAATCTGAATTTGGATATTATTTGCTTTATGTTGTACCATTTATTCTTGAAGAAATGATGTTGAAGCATCAAAAACAAGCACAACACAACCTAAACCTAGCTGAAACTCACCCAAGCCACTCGAGACCTCGTCCGAACATGCCAACAAGCCCATAATGCAAAGTATGCCTACTTGAGGCCTAAAATCAAATCAAATAATGTCAAAATTACGAATCACACCTCAAATCGATTATGAACTTTCAAATCTCCCAACTTCCAAAACTCGCACCGAAACATATCAAATCAACCCGCAATGACGTCAAATTCTGCATGCAAGTCCCAATGACATAATGGAGCTAATCCAAATCTCAGAATCAAAATCTGACTCCGATATCACCCAAGTCAACTATCGGTCAAATCTCTCAACCTTCCAAAAACTTCAACTCATACCTTCGCCGAAATGTTTCAAATTACTTCGAACGCACGCCATAGTACAAAATCACCATACGAAGCTATTGGAATCATCAAAATACTATTTTAGAGTCGCCTTCCAAAAGTCAAATTCTGGTCAAGTCTTACTGCTTAAGCTTCTAAAAACCTAATCATTCTTCCACATCAATCCTGAATCATCCAAAGTCTGAACTCGGCTATGCACGCACGTCATAACACATAATACGAAGCATTAATACTCAAAATACTCAAAATATGCCACTAAACGAAGCATTAATACTCAAAATGATAGATCGGGTCGTTACACACTAGGTCTCCTTTTATTTCAAAAGCAACTTCCTTTCTCTTTCATTATCCAACACGGATAACAAGGTTTACAAATAGAGAGTTAATCCTTGTCAAATCCACCTGCTCCTCCTCATAAGTCAAATCCTTGTCCAATTGGACTGAGTTGAAGTCTAAAACATAGGACGGATCACCATGATACTTCCGAAGCATAGACAGATGGAACACTAGATGGACTGCTGATAAACTAGGTGGCAATGCGAGCCTGTAAGCCACCTTGCTCAGTCTCTCTATAACCTCAAAGGGTCCGATATAACTAGAGCTCAACTTGCCCTTCTTTTGGAACCTCATCACACCCTTAATGGATGAAACTCAAAGAAATACCCTCTCTCCGACCATGAATGCAACATCACAAACTCTATGGTCGGCATAACTCTTCTTCCTAGAGTGAACTGTGCGAAGCCGATTCTGAATAATCTTCACCTTGTCCAAGGCATCCTGTATCAAATCTGTACCTAATGACCGAGCCTCCCCCAGCTCGAACCATCCAACTAGTGCACGACATCGCCTCCCATATAGTGCCTCATAAGAGGCCATCCGAATGCTCGACTAGTAGCTATTATTGTAGGCAAACTCCGCAAGTGGCAAGAACTGACCCCACGAACCCCTGAAATCTATAACACAAGCGCGGAGAATATCCTCCAATATCTGAATAGTACGCTTGGACTGTCTATCCGTCTGAGGATGAAATGATGTGCTCAACTCAACTTTCGTTCCCAACTCACGTTGTATTGCTCTCCAAAAGTGTTAGGTGAACTGAGTACCTCGATCAGAAATGATAGACACGGGCACACCCTAAAGACGGACGATCTCGGGATGTAGATCTCAGCCCACCGCTCCGAAGAATAGATAACTGCCAAGGGAATGAAATGCGATGACTTGGTCAGCGTAGCCACAATAACCCATACCACATTGAACTTCCTCTGAGTTCGTGGGAGTCCAACAACAAAATCCATAGTGATACGCTCCCACTTCCACTCAGGAATCTCTAACGTCTGAAACAAACCACCAGGTCTCTGATGCTTACACTTTACTTGCTGACAGTTTAGACACCAAGCTACATATGAAATTATATCCTTCCTGATACATCTTGGTGGCACCCGTATGAATAGAATATCGGGAATTGTGGGCCTCCTCAAGAATCAACTAACGAAGTCCATCTACATTGGGCACACAAATATGACACTGCATCCTCAAAACTCCATCATCTCCAATAGTAACCTTCTTTGCACCACCGTGCCGCACAGTGTCTCTAAGGACAAGCAAATAAGGGTCATCATATTTCCGCTCCCTGATGCACTCAAACAAAGAAGACCGAGCGACTGTACAAGCTAGAACACGACTAGGCTCTGAAACATCCAGCCTCACGAAATGATTGTCCAAAGCCTGAACATTTGATGCAAGCAGTCTCTCACCCACTGGAATGTACGCAAGGCTGCCCATTCTATCTTTCTCCTCAAGGCGTCGGCCACCACATTGGCCTTCCCAGGATGATACAAGATGGTGATATCATAGTCTTTCAATAGCTCCAACCACCTCCTCTACCTCAAATTGATATCCTTTTGTTTGAACAAATACTAAAGACTCTGATGATCCGTGAAAACCTCGCACGACCCACCTTAAAGATAGTGCCTCCAAATCTTCAACGCTTGAACAATGGATGCGAGCTCTAAGTCATGGCCAGGGTAATTCTTCTCATGAACCTTAAATTGTCATGACGCATATGCGATCACCCTACCATCCTGGATCATTACTGCACTGAGCCCAACACAAGAGGCATCACAATACACTGTGTATCCTGAACTTGTGGCAACACCAATACTAGTGTTGTAGTCAAAGCAGTCTTGAGCTTCTGAAAGCTCTCCTCACACTCGTTTGGCCATCTAAATAGGGCACCCTTCTGGGTCAATCTCATCAATGGGGCTGCTATAAATGAAAACCCCTCCACAAACCGAAGGTAATATCCCACCAAACCCTAGAAACTCCAAATATCTGTAGCTGACGTGGGTCTAGGCCATTTCTGAACTGCCTCAATCTTCTTAGGATCCACCTGAATGCCCTCTGCCGATACGACGTTCCCCAAGAAAGCGGCTGAGTCAAACCAAAACTCACACTTCAAAAACTTGGCATATAACTGTCCATCCCTCATAGTATGAAGTACAATCTGAAGATGTTGCTCGTGCTCCTCTCGACTGCGGGAGTAGATCAAGATATCGTCAATAAACAAAATCACAAGGGAATCCAGATAGGCTTGCACACCCATTTTGTCAAATCCATAAATGATGTTAGGGCATTTGTCAACCAAAATGACATCACTAAGAACTCATAATGCCCGTACCGAGTCCGAAAAGTTGTCTTAAGGACATCAGATGCCCTAAACTTCAAGTGATGGTAGCCAGACCTCAAATCAATCTTCAAAAACACCTTGACACCCTGAAGCTGATCAAATAAGTCATCAATCCTCGGCAATGGATACTTGTTCTTGATGGTGACTTTGTTCAACTGACGATAATTTATGCACATCCTCATTGATCCATATTTCTTCTTCATGAACAACACCGGCGCACCCCAGGGTGAGACACTAGGTCTAATGAAGCCCTTATCAAGCAAATCCTGCAAATGCTCCTTCAATTCTTTCAACTCATGCACTGTAGGCTAGCTTATCGGGATGAGACATATGAGGGTCGCGACTACCTAAAGCACTGTGAGATGCCTGGAGCACTGAATAATATGGCCTAGGAGGATGGCCTCTACCAAAAGTACCTGTTCCTCAAGACGAGGCACCACTGAACCCACCGGAATGACAAGGCCTCTTATCCGACCCCTTACATCGCTCTTGTGCAAGAACCACCTTGATCCGCTCGGCGACATTAGCAGCCACCTGAAAAGAAATCTCACCCTAAGTCTCCTTTGCCATCTTAAACCTGATAGGGTGGGCGAGTCCATCAATAAACCTCCTCATTGTCTTCCTCTCTGTAGGAAGAAAAAGAAGGGAATGACGGGCTATATCCACAAAATGGGTCTCGTACCGAGTAGTAGTCATACTGCCCTGCTGGAGACGCTCGAACTGCCGACGGTAGTCCTCTCTCAATGTGCTAAGGAGGAACTTCTCTAGGAAGATCTGAGAGAACTGGTCCCAAGTAAGAGCAGGTGACCCAGCTGGTCTGGTCAACATGAAATCCCTCCACCACCTCTTGGCGGAAGCCATCATCTAAAATACAGCAAAATCGACCCCATTGGTCTTAACTATCTCCATGTTCCGCAGCACCTCATGGCAACGGTCAAGATAATCATGTGGTTCCTTTGAAGGTGTACCAATACAAGGAAGAGCTTGGTGAACTTGTCCAATCTCAATAAGTACTCAAAAGAAATGGCAGGCCTATCACCGGTCTGTGCCGCAACAATCATCTGAACTACCCCAGCTAGTGGGGTTGCTGGTGTCTGATACTGGGGATCTATCTGCTCTGTAGTGTGAGTAGTGGGAGTTTGTGCTCCTCCCCCAGCCTGAGAGACGGATGGTGCCATAGGAAATGTACCATCCTAGGCCACACTCTCCATAAGGCCCATCAAACGAACTAGAGCGTCCTGAAGCACTGGGTGGAGATGAACCCCTCCGGGACCTGAGCTGGTCCAACAGTTAAAGTCTGAGCTAGAATCTCCACATCAAAATCCACCTGAGGCTCCACTGTTGGTGCTAATGCTAGAGCTCTAGGCTGAGCCCAGCCTCTGCCTCGGCCTCTGGCGCGACCTCAGCCTCGACCCCAGGGACTCGACCTCTGCCTCTAGTAGGAGCTTCCACTAGGTGCTCCAGATATTGTCCATCTAAAGATGTAGCACGTGTTCTCTCCATCTGTGGGAGGACAAGAATAGAAGACTAGCAATGATAGAATAAAATCGCACGACAGAGAAGAATATAAGCGAAATCTGTTCTTCTAGAAGATAAGTACAGACGTCTCCATATCGATCCTCCAAAACTCTACTAAGCATGTTCGTGACTTGTGAGACCTAGGCAACCTAGTGCTCTGAGACCAACTTGTCATGAGACGCAGTTCCCACCTTCAGGACCGTGATGGCGCCTAACATTTCACTTTCTAGGCAAGCCAATGTTAGAGAATCTTTAAGCCAATTTTAATCAATTTCAATAAGTAAAATCAAATAAGCCGAAATGAAAGTAAAACAGAGTGCGGAAAACCAATAATATCTAAGTACAACCCGAATCTGGAGTCATAATTCACGAGCTTCTAGAGTTTCTACATACAGAGTTTGAAACAATAACAATTGTCTCGAATGATAAGAACAGTAAATAAGGGGAATGTGGAAGGGGACTTCAAGGTCTACAGATGCCAGCATATAGTCTCCAAAAGAAAATCTGAGCTGAAATGCCTCACGGACAGCTGGGACCAGTACCAAAATCAGTACAAGAAGTGTAGAGTGTAGTATGAGTACAACCGACCCAATGTACTCCATCGGTGTCAAGCCTAACCTTGACGAGGTAGTGACGAGGCTATGAAAAGACATGTAAATAAACCTGTACAGATAACAATATACGTACAACATAACAACAAATAAAAGCTATACATGTGATTTTTTGGAGGTGACAAGCGAAAAGGGTACAAGATACGATAAATTCAACAGGGAATGATAACAAGAAACAGTCAATAAGCCTTTAACCAACAAAACGAATAAATATAATGAGCAAAACTACATGGCATCACCCTTCGTGCTTTTACTCTCAACCTCACTATGAAATAATAATAATGGAACGGTATCACCCTTCGTGCTTTTCCTCTCACTTTCATCATAAATCAATATATATGGCATGTCATCACCTTTCGTTCATTAACTCTCAAACACGGCACGACATCACCCTTTGTGCATTAACTCTCAAATATGGCACGGCATCACCCTTCGTGCATTAACTCTCAACATGGCACGGCATCACCCTTCGTGCGTTAACACTCTCCTTTACCATATAACAATGAACGTATAACAATATGAAGATGGAATAAATAAGGACAAACTTTACGTCAACAATGGTTCCATAAAACCAACCTCAACTTCATAAACAATACTCAATTATCATAGACAGTCTATAAATGTGGAAAGAACGATTAATTTAGTATTTAAATTAGTCTAAACATGAATATCATGATCTAACAAGGAAATAAATTACAAGAAACAAGTCTCACCTGCATGCTTCGAACCAATAATAACACACAAGTACTCGTCACCTCACATATACGTGTACCCAACATCTAAACATGTAGAAAATAGGAAAACAAATCCTAATCCCTCAAGTCAATGTTAACCATGAATTTTACCTCGCTCCAAAGACCAACTCAAAGCTCAACCACGGCTTTGCCTTTCGAATAAGCCTCCGAACCAACCAATTCTAGCAAATTATCAACCAAACGATTCAAAATAAGCCTTAGGAACTACCCACGAATGAAAAGGTTCAACTTAGGTCATTATTGAAAAAGTCAACTCTAGGGATAGCTTGGTCCAAAGCCGAAATTCGGACCAAACCCTGATTACCCATTCATCCCCGAGCCCGGTTATGTTATTTGTTTCGAAATACGACCTCAATTTGAGGTCTAAATTCCAATTTTACAAAAATTCCTAATTCTTCCCGAACCCCCAATTTCCACCATGAAAATCCTAGATTTTAGGTTGAAATCTTATGAAATATAATGGAAGATTGAAAAAAACAGATAAGAATCACTTACCAATGAATTAGGGGAGAAGGGATCTTGGGAAAATCACCTTTAGGGTTCTCTAGGCTTGAAAATTTAAAAGAATGAGAAAATTCCCGTCTAACTCAAATTTTTACCAGTTGCAGATATCGCAGTTGCGACCTGGGGTTCGCAATTGCGAACCTGCAAATGCAAGGTTTTCTTCGCAAATGCGAAGTCCCAGCATTTTGCTATCATCGCAATTGCAATGATTTGTTCGCAATTGCGAACATTGGCCATCCCGCAAATGCGACCTTTTGATCGCAAATGCGATTTAGTGCTGAGCCGGTTAATTGCGACCAAGACAGGAACCTGGGTTCCTCGCAATTGCAAACTCTTACCTCACAATTGCGAGATTAGTGACCTGCACCAGAACTAAAGCACACTAGCTATCTTTCTAAGTCCAAACTCACTCTGTAGCCAATCTGAAACTCACCGAGCACTCGGGTCTCCAAACCAATCATGCACATAAGTCCAAAAATATCATACGAACTTGCTCGCGCGATCAAATCCCCAAAATAACACCTAGAACTATGAATCAGATACGTAATCAAATGAGATTTTCAAGAAACTTTAGAGTTGCTATTTTAACAACCGGGCGTCTGAATCACGTCAAACCAACTCTGTTTCTCACCAAATTTGACAGACAAGTAATAAATATAGTAACGGACCTATACCGGCTCCCGGAACCAAAATATGGACCCGATATCAATAAAGTAAAACATTGGTCAAAACTTTAGATTCATTAAGCCTTTAAACTTTCAAATTTCGACAAAAGTGATAACTCGAGCTAGGGACCTCCGAATGTGATTCCGGGGATACGCCCAAGTCCCAAATCACGATACGGACCCACGGAGACTGTCAAAATATGGATCTAGGTCTGTTCGCTCAAAATTTTGATAGAAGTCAACACAAATGGATTTTAAGGCAAAATTTCATATTTTATCAATTTTTAACATAAAAGCCTTCGGGAAAAACACTCGGACTGCGCATGCAAAGCGAGGAAGGCTAAAATGAGATATTAGAGGCTTCAAAACACGGAATTAAGGTTTAAAACTCTAGATGACCTATCAGGTCATCACAGGTAGTTTCCCCTACACAAAGTTAGGCAAGATACTAACCTTAAAGGAGCAAGACCGATACTCTAAAATGGCCATCTCAAGTGAAACAATCTCCGGACGGCTCAAATCTAGCAAAAATAACTTCTATCCATAAATAAAACTCATAGAAAATAATTCTGAATAATAAAGCTTTGATCTTTAACAAAAACTAAAAATTCAACCCCATTCCCGCACCTCGAAACATGATAAAATTCACAAAACACGAACACCCATTTCGATACTAGCTCAACCAGACCAAAATTATCAAATTCGAATAACAAATCTCCCTCCAAATTCTCATTATTCATTTTTGAAAATTTTTACAAATTTCCCAATTTTTCACTTTGATTTTCACCATTTTGATGTTAAAACTAAAATAAAATCATGAAGTATACGTAGAAATTGAGCAAGGGAACTTACCCACAATTTCAGATGAAATTCCTCTCTCAACATCGCCCACTCTCGGACCTAGGGTTCAAAGAACGAAAAAACTCAAATTACACAGCTGAAAACAAGTTGCAAATCTCGCATTTGCGATCCAGGGTTCGCAATTATGAACCCTCGCAAAAGCGAAGAAGCCTTCGCAATTGTGAACAAGAAGAGGGCTGGTAAAGGTCATAATTGCGACAAAATATTCACAATTGCAAACTGGGCATAGCAATTTCCATATAAATGTTTGCAATTGTGACCACACCAGAAACTAGTAGTCTCCCCGACACGAAAATGAGCATAACTCTTTCATACAATGTCCGAATTCGACGGTTCTTTTTGCTATGATTCCGCAATTATGATACGTATATAATGGTTCGATAAAATATGAATTTGGAGCTCATTTTATATAATGTGGTAAAATTTATGCTTGAAGAAACGATGTTGAAGCATAAAAAACAAGCGCAACACAACCTAAACCTATCTGAAACTCACCCAAGCGACTCGGGACCTCGTTCGAACATACCAACAAGTCTCATAACACAAATGGACCTACTAGAGGCCTCAAATCACATCAAATAACGTCAAAATTATGAATCACACCTCAAATCGAACTTATGAACTTTCAAATCTTCCAACTTCTAAAACTCGTGCCAAAACATATTGAATCAACTCAGAATGACGTCAAATTTTACAAGCAAGTACCAAATGACATAACAGAGCTAATCCAACTTTCAAAATTGAAATCCGACCCAGATATCACCCAAGTCAACTCTCGATCAAATCTCTCAAGCTTCTAAAAACTTCAACTTTCATACTTTCGCCGAAATGCTTCAATTTACTCTACGGACCTCCAAATCTAAATCCGGACGCACGCATAAGTCCAAAATCACCCTAAGAAGATATTGGAATCACCAAAACACTATTTCAAAGTCGCCTACACAAAAGTCAAATTCCGGTCAACTCTTATCACTTAAGCTTCTAAAACACGAATCTTTCTTCCACATTAATCCTGAATCATCCGAAGTCCAAACTCGCTGCGCACGCACATTATAACACAAATACGGAGCTGCTCGAAAGCTTAAGCTACTGAACGCAGCGCTAATACTCAAAATGATTGATCGGGTCGTTACACACTAGGTCTCCTTTTATTTCAAAAACAACGTCCTTTCTCTTTCATTACCCAACACGGATAACAAGGTTTAAAAATAGAGAGTTAATTTTGGGAGAAAATTAAATGTGGCATGCAAATATTGCAGAATGCCTGAACATTTTGTTGACAAGTGTTAATTGTTACCTAAATTGTATTAGTATTTCAAAAAAAAAATTATATAATTGTCATTTAACAATTATCTCTGCATGAAAAGTTGAAATGACAAATATCCTTAGTAGAAAATAGGGATGTCAATATATATTTAAAAACCGACTAAATGGATCGAGCCCTACCGCATCGAACTGATTTTTAGGTTTCTTTTAATAAAATCGTAAGTTTTTTTTATATAAATCTATAACCGTACCGAAAACTAGGGTAGGTTTTTTATTTTATAAAATTAAATCGAAAAAATACTGAACCGTACTGAAAAAATTTATATGAAAAAAATATATTTATATAATAGGTTTAAAAATAATAAAGCATTAAATTTTTCCTTGGGCCTTGGAATTATGAAAAAGGTTATAAGCCAGCAAGTAGTTAAACTCAAAATCCTAATTCCGAAACCTATTATGCTACCTCTACTCAAACTAAATTACTTTCAGCATATTCACTAACAAGGCATATTCTTTTGATTCCTTGTCATCCGATTTATTGCCATCAAATTCTAAAATTCTCTATTCCATTCTTTCTCACAGATGGTGAGGACCCGTACCGGGAGACCTAACGACCAGGCACCCGCGCGCTTTGCTAAAGCCGCCAATGGCCGGGGCCGGGGTAGATGAAGACCACGTGGTGCATCCAGAGCACCACCGCGAGCTGCAACAGAGAAGCCCCCAACAGCTCCAGCTGGAGGGCAGGCATCGGAGGTTCCTATTGCAGCACCAGCCCTACAGAAGACTCTAGCCCAGTTCATGAGCATGTTCGGTACCTTAGCTCAGGATGGAAAGATCCCACTAGATCCCACCACATCTCAGGCCGGGGGAGACGCACAGACTTCACAGCTCGTACTCCTGAGCAGAGGGTCCAAGTTGATCAAGCCCTAGAGTTTATTCCTATGTCGCTGGTAGCTCCGGTTCACCATGAGACCAGGGTAGCCGCTTCTGAGGCGGAGCAGCTTAGACTTAAAAGGTACAAGAAATACCATCCACCTACCTTTAGCGGATGGGCTTCAGATAATGCTCAGGATTCTCCGTACTATGGGCGTAGTAGGGACGAGTGGGGTTTCTTTTACCACTTTCCAGCATAGAGGGGCAGCCTATTGATGTTTAGCTTAAAGTGTATATATATCTATGTATATCGCCTCGTGTTTTACTTTTGTTTCGTGAGTTTTAGATGTTAAATGTGATGATTTATATTAATTTGACGTGTTTTTATGTTTAGGAATGATTCGGGATCAATCGGGGGCGAAACGTGCAAAATTTGAGCCAAAACGGACGAAAACGCAAAACCGGACAAAGTGGCGAGTTGTTTGACCTATTTTGCCCGGGACACGATTATTTCTGCCCTAACCCTACCCAACATGTATAAAAGCAATTCTAAGCTTATTTTTTAAGGGATTCGTGCCACTTTGGAGAGAAGATACACACGGGATCATTAGGGAGCAAAGGATTTCTCAGTTTCTTCATCTTATTTTAGTATTTTCAATTTATGCAACACTTGTGCAATTGTTTGATTTTAGCATGAGTGGATAAACACCCATTTTTCTGGGATTGTGATTTAGCCATGGATATTGTTGTTCGATATTAGTTTAACCTTGATTATAGTTCACTCAATATATGGTTGTTTCTTCAATTCTATGTTTAATTGCTTAATTGTCTGGCCAGCAGTTAGGTTCTGTATACCATCTATGTTATGCTTGGGAAAGCCGTAGATAGATTAGAGAAGAATTGAAGAGAGCGCGATCTTAACCCTTCAGGGGAGCGGATTTGTGGTTAGGATAGGAATATACCTAGTCACCGTGCTTAATTAAACATCGTAATCTTAGTGCGTTCTAATAGATTAATTTCATAGGAATATAGGCGTTAATCTATTGAGAATAGGCGAGTAGTGCTTCGGGAGAAGGCTATGAGAGCGTTTATCGATTAATTAGCAACCATGAGTGAATTATATGAAAGGGAGAGTTAATTAGAATGTAATACGAGTGGTGAATTGATCACAACCCTGGAATATTTGTCTCTATTGAATACACAACAATACTCTCGTTACTTGATAATTAGTTCTTTCATAGAATCGTAGTATAAAATAGTTACATTCCTGGATTTTATTTTGGCTTGATTAAATAAAAATTAGAGTGAGTTGGCAAGTAGTTTACACAAGTCCCTGTGGGTTCGACATTCGATGTAACATTATATTACTTGCTACGACCACGTATACTTGTGTGTGCGTTTGGGACCAACAAGTTTTTGGCGCCGTTGACGGGGACTTGAATATAGACTACTTTCTAGTTTTTTTTTACCTTGATTGTTTATTTTGTCCAGTCTAACGTTACTTGATTGTTACTCTAATCTCAGGAACAAGTTTATTGAATGCATAGGGTCAGAAGCCAGGACAGACTTGACGGCTTTGACCCCGAACCTGAGAGAACATTTCACAGGAGATTGAGGGAAGCAAGGGATACAGACAATATTCAGTTCCTCATCCAATTTCCTGTGAACATGGCAGAGGAACAACACATGGATGCTCAGGAGGTAGCAATGCCCAGTATTGCTAATGTTACCTCCAGCATCGTGAAGCCTAGAATCACTGGGCACTTTGAGCTGAAATNTCCACAGCAGCACATTCTGAACTTCTTGGAGATTAGTGATACTTATATCACTAACGGGGTCACGCTAGATTATGTGAGGCTCACGCTTTTCCCATTCTCTCTATTGGGCAAAACAAAGTGATGGCTGAAGGCAGAACCAGCTAATTCCATTACAACATGGAGCGATTTGGCGAGAAAATTTCTGGCAAGGTTCTTCCCTTCAGGCAAGACTGCAAAGATCAGAAGTGAGATAGTCTCCTTTAAACAGAAAATAGGTGAATCTTTATATTCAGCATGGGAAAGGTTCAAGGGGCTACTCAAATACTGTCCTCATTACAATCAAACAAATGAAGTGTTAGTTCACACTTTCATTGAGGGTCTCCATCCCCAAACAAAAATTGTGGTAGATGCAGCAGTTGGCGGTCGGGTATTGGAGAAGAATTATGATGAAATATTTGCATTATTGAATAAATTCTCCAAAAGCAATCCAGACTGGCAAGGTGAGATGGGAAGGAATGTGGTTCAAAAGTCACCAGGGGTTCTTGAACTAGATGTTGTCTCAGCATTATCAGCTCAGATCTCTACATTGACTAACCAAGTCAATCAGATGAACCTAATCATTAACAAGAAACAGGCCCAGCCAGTGCAACTAGTTCAACAGATTCAGGTATTTTGTGAAGTCTGTGGAGAGGGTCACATGAGCAATCTATGCCCAGCAAATCCAGTGTCTGTATATTTTGTGGGTAATGTAAATCGAGGCCAAACAAATCAGCATGGGGACACTGACAATCCCAACTGGAGGAACCACCCAAATTTCTCTTGGGGTGGTAATCAAGGCAATTAAAATTAATATCGGCCTCAAGCACCTCAACAACAATACATACCACCTCAGGCTGAACAATCATCTAGCTTTGAGGAGATTATGAAGAGAATGATGAACGACCAAATTGCTTTCAATCAGAAAATAATGGCTGATCACCAGGCCCAAGCAGCAACAATGAGAAACTTGGAACGTCAATTGGGGCAACTTGCCAGTTCCCAAAATACCAGACCAGTAGGAGCTCTTCCTAGTGATACTGAGCCTAATCCTAAGGCTCAAGTCAATGCAATTACCTTGAGAAATGGAAGAATACTAGAAGAAGCTCCAAAAACAAAGAAGAATACAGCTCATCCTGGAGGAGAATTAGTTCCCAAGCCAGTTGAGGGGAATGAGAAAGATGATAAAGGACCCGAGCCAGTAATTGAAACAAGGCCACCACCTCCGTTTCCACAAAGACTGCAGAGGCAAAAAGATGATGCTAAGTACAAGAAATTCCTAGATATGTTGAGCCAAGTGAGTGTGAATTTGCCTTTGGTGGAAATTTTGCAAGAAGTGCCTAAGTATGCGAGGTATCTCAGAGATATTGTGGCAAATAAACGAAGACATGCAGAGTTTGAAACAGTTGCACTTACTGAAGAGTGCAGTACCAGAGTTCATAGTAAACTTCCTCATAATTTGAAGTATCCTGGGAGTTCCACAATTCCTTTGTCTCTTGGAAAGCAAGAAGTTGGTAGAGCCCTGTGTGATTTAGGGGCTAGTATAAATTTGATGCCATCTTTTTTGTTCAAGAAACTCGGATTGGGGGTTCTTAGACCTACCACAATCACCTTACAGTTAGAAGATAGGTCGCTAATTATGCCGGAAGGAATTATTGAGGATGTGCTAGTTCGAGTGGGAAAGTTTATTCTTCCCGCTGATTTTATTGTGCTTGATTACGAAGCAGATAAGGAAGTGCCCATTATTTTTGAGCGACCATTCTTAGCTACTGGTGGAGCAATTATTGATGTGAGGGCAGGGAAGTTAAAAATGAGAGTTGACGACGAGGAGGTCATTTTTAATGTGTACAAGGAACTTAAACTCCCGAAGCATTATGAGGACATGGGCATGATTATTGTGGTCGATGTGAAGGGGATAGAGCAGAGTCCTTATTTGAATGGCATTGATCCAGAGGAGGTGATGTTGCAAGCTGAGGGTGTAATGATAATTGAGAAAAGAGGCAGAGATGAAAAAGGAGACCCGCTAAGAGCACGCAAAAAGGCTAGGCTTCATGGGAGAAAGAAGAAGACAAAGCGCCCAGCCTGAGCAGAGTAGCAGAGTCGTGCCACAACTATAAATAAGGCGCTTGTTGGGAGGCAACCCATCCTGTATATCTTTTATTTTTATTTTTTTTTTAGTATTGAGTTTTGTGTTGTTTTTATTTTGCAGAGTAGGGGAAGTACGAGTACCCAAAATTGAAGCTGAGGGGCATGTTTGGGCTTAAGTGTGGGGTCATCCCGACACTAAAGATTGAGAATCATGTCCGAGATAGGCCTAAGAGGGTCTCAGGGAGTATTTCTCACTCTTGTTTTAATGTTTTTCTTTGTGATCATGCATCGAGGACTATGCATAACATAAGTGTGGGGTGGGGCAACTACTTTCTGAAGTGAAGTGTAATTGTATAAAATTATTGTTTTTTTTAGAAAAATCTTTGACTTTTCCCAATGATGGATCTGTTGGACAATTTTCTTGAGGGATAAAGTTCGATTTAAAAACACCAAAAAAGATTTTTTTTTTATTTTTTGTTGGATAGTTAGGTAGTATCCCTTGGTTTTTCTTTGGGCACCGGTTCTTTTCCAAGGGTGTAACTTGAACCGGTCACTTTAAATTGTTTTTGTTTTTTGAGTAGTTAGGAAGGAACTGAGTTACTCTTATAAATACCCTATGACATGTTTTATGCCGGCATATTAGGTTATGACATACATTCTGCTTTCCCTTATATTTGGTTTGACATGTGATGCCTGAGTAAAAATAAATAGCCTATTTTGTGACGCCTTAGCTCAGTTGCTTGACTTGTATGCTACATAGTGTGATATTGCTTAATTATCTCAATTTTGTGTGCTTTCTTGACTTGAGCCGTACCCCTATTTTGTTCTTAAATTGAGATTTTTACACCTTTTTCTCCTAAGGCACTTAGTCGCTAAAAGAAGTAAGGTGAGATATTGGGGATTAACTTTTGAGTGGAGTCATGGAAGGGCCCTTTGGTGCACTAAAATTGTATTCAAAAGTCACTAGCCATTGAATCTTCATGTATGGGGTGTGTGTAGGAAAGAAAAAAAATAATAGTAAAAGTATGTACAAAAAGATACACACCTCCAATTTTTATTAATTTGTGCTAGTGAAAATATAGAAGTGCTTAATTAAAAAAGGGCTATGTTGAATATGAATTGTGGCAAGGGAATTTGTTGAGAAGAATATGTGTTGAGTTGTGAAGGTAGTGTATTAAAGTGCTTAGGAGGGTTAGTCAGTATTCCTAAATATATCCTACTCGTTCCTTAGCCTACATTACAACCTTAAAAGTACTAATTGATCCTAGATTTGTCTAACTTGAATTAGTGGAGATCTATTCTACGGGCAAGCTTATGGTACGACCACGGGATGCATATGAATTCTTTGTGAGAGTGAGTGAATTTGTTCAATTGTGTGATGTCCTTAAATAATGTTCAAAAGCATATTTGAATGTGTGGACTAGTTATATTCACTCTTTTGTTGTTGGTGAGGGCACATGATCTCATGAACGATTGGTAATGTTGTAACTTTCTTGTTGGGTAGGTGCGTGAATTGAGAGGGCTTAGTGGTTGCAAGTGACTCTTGAGGTTGGGTGGTTGCAATTAGGTTGTTGGTATGATTGATTAAATTGTTATACTTGGGCATGTTTAAAGAAGGGGAAGATTGTGAAATTTTTTATGTTCATACTTGGTTGCCGGTATCGATCATAGTCAAGGGGTAAGGTGTGTGATTGAAAAGTAAAATACTCCTTGATAATGAACTTGGTACGTGTTGAAGGGTAGTAGATTGTCCCATTGCTCGATGACGAGCAAGAGTCTAAGTGTGGGGTGTTGATGTTTAGCTTAAAGTGTATATATTTCTATGTACATCGCCTCGTGTTTTACTTTTGTTTCATGAGTTTTAGATGTTAAATGTGATGATTTATATTAGTTTGACGTGTTTTTATCGGGGGCGAAACGCGCGAAATTTGAGCCAAAATGGACGAAAACGCAAAAACCGGGCAAAGTGGCGATTTTGGGCGCCACAGGCAGTGCCCAGCCCTACCTGTGGCACTGGAGGCAGTATATAAAAATGGGGCAGTGCCCTGGTGGGCGCCCGGCGCTAGCCAGGGTGCCAGTGACGAGTTTTTTGACCTATTTTGCCCGGGACACGGTTATTTCGGCCCTAACCCTACCCAACACGTATAAAAGCAAGTCTAAGCTGATTTTTGAAGGGATTCATGCCACTTTGGAGAGAATATACACACGGGATCATTATGGAGCAAAGGATTTCTCAGTTTCTTCTTCTTATTCAAGTATTTTCAATTTATCGATTAATTAGCAATCATGAGTGAATTATATGAAAGGGAGAGTTACTTAGAATGCAATATGAGTGGTGAATTGATCACATCCCTGAAATATTTGTCTCTACTGAATACACAACAATACTCTCGTTACTTGATAATTAGTTCTTTCATAGAATCGTAGTATAAAATAGTTACATTCCTGGAGTTTATTTTGGCATGATTAAATAACAATTAGAGTGAGTTGGAAAGTAGTTTACACAAGTCCCTGGGGGTTCGACATTCGATTTAACATTATATTACTTTCTACGACCACGTATACTTGCGTGTGCGTTTGGTACCAACACCTATCAGTGGTGGTGTGCTTATGAGTTGAGTAGTCCAGTTGAGTAGTCCGTACGAGGAAGCCTCACTCACATGGACTCATTTTTCGGATATGTTTTTGAGGGAGTATGTCCCTCAGAGCCTCAGGGATGTATGGTGCACAGAGTTTGAGCAGTTGCGCCAGGGTTCTATGATTGTGTCATCTTCATGATTTGGATCAACATGCACCGGTCTTGGTTGCTACAGTTCAAGAGAGAGTTCTTCACTTTATTAAGGGACTCCATCCCAGTATCAGTATCGGTATGTCCAGGGAGTTAGAGATGGCTATATGTTATCAGCAGGTTGTGAGTATTGCTAGGAGATAAAAAGGCCATGCTTGCGGTACATAGAGGAGATAGAGGACAAGAGGTCTCAAGAGACTGGTTATTATTCTAGAGCTCGTGCCCCAAAAGCTCGTCATGGTAAGGGTTATTTGATTCGCCCTATTCATTCAGCTCTCCCAGCCTCCAATGGTGTTCCAGCCCATTCTAGGACCTAGGAGCCTTATTATGCACCGCTAATATCCATTATGCCTCTTGCTCGGGGTGCTTTTAGCGGCCAGTCCAGCAGACGTGGCCCGAGTCAGTCACAGAAGCCACGTCCTCCGAGGGGTTTTTTAGTGTGGTGACACTCACCATAAGGTAAGGGATTGCCCCAGACATAGGAGGGGTGCACCTCCACAGACTTCTCAGCCACCAAGTGCTCCATCGGGTCCTCAGGCCATGCTTTTAGCACCATCTACTGCCCCACCTACTCAGCCAGCTCGAGGTGGAGGTTGGGGAGGTCGAGGTCGCCTTAGAGGAAGAGACTAGGCCAGGTATTATTCTCTTACGGCTCGTACAAAGACAGTTGCTTCTGACTCTGTCATTACGGGTATTGTTCCAGCCTGTCATAAAGATGCGTCTGTATTATTTTACCCAGGCTCTACATATTCATATGTGTCCTCTTATTTTTCCCCACATTTGGGTGTATCTCGGGATTCTTTGAGTTCCCATGTTTATATGTCTACTCCTGTGGGAGATTCTCTTATTGTGGACCGCGTGTATCGATCGTGTTTGATTGCTCTTAGTGGTTTTGATACCATAGCCAATTTATTATTACTCAGCATGGTAGATTTTGATGTTATCTTGGGAATGGACTGGTTGTCTTCCCATTATTCTATTCTTGATTGTCTCGCTAAGACTGTGACGCTGGCTATGCCAGGCTTACTACGATTAGAGTGGAGAGGTACCGTAGAGTATAATCCCCACAGGGTTATTTCATTTCTTAAGGCTCAATGAACGGTTGAGAAGGGGTGTGACGCATATTTAGCTTATGTGAGAGATGTTAGTATTGATACCCCTACAGTTGAGTCAGTTCCAGTAGCGAGGGATTTCCCAAATATTTTTCCAACTGATCTTTCGGACATGCCGCCCGATAGAGATATTAATTTCGGCATTGATTTGTTGTCGGGAACTGAGCTCATGTCTATTCCTGCATATCGTATGACTTCTCCTTAGTTGAAGGAGCAGTTGCAGGAGTTGCTTGATAAGGGCTTCATTAGGCCCAGTGTGTCACCTTGGGGTGCTCCGGTCTTGTTTGTGAAGAAGAAGGATGGTTTTATGCGTATGTGTATTGATTATCGCCAACTGGACAAGATTACAGTGAAGAACAGATACCCATCACCTCGCGTTGATGACATATTTGATCAGTTACAGGGTGCCAGGGTGTTATCCTAGATTGACTTGCGTTCAGGCTATCAGCACTTGAAGATTCGGGAGCCAGATATCCCGAAGATTGCTTTCAGGACCCGATATGGTCACTATGAGTATCTTGTTATGTCTTTTGAGCTGACCAATGCCCCAGCAGCCTTTATGCATTTGATGCATAGTGTATTCCGACCTTATCTTGACTTCTTCGTCATTGTGTTTATTGTCGATATTCTGGTGTACTCCCGGACTCGGGAGGATCATGAACAGCACCTGAGGACTGTGCTTCGGACTTTGAGAGAAAAGAAGTTGTATGCAAAATTTTCTAAGTGTGAGTTTTGGCTAGACTCAGTGGCATTCTTGGGTCATGTAGTATCGAGTGCTGGGATCAAGGTCTCCAAAGAAAGTGGAGGCAGTACAAAGTTTGCCTAGACCGTCATCAACTATGAAGATCCGCAGTTTTCTTGGCTTGGCGGGGTATCAGCGTCGTATTGTAGAGTGATTCTCATCTATTGCAGCACCTATGACCAGGCTGACCCAGAAGGGTGCTCCGTTCAAGTGGATAGAGGAGTGTGAGGAGATTTTTCAGAAGCTCAAGACAGCTTTAACTACAGCTGCAGTATTGGTATTACCTACAGGTTTGGGGTCTTACACTATATATTGAGATGCATCGCCGATTGGTCTTGGTGCGGTGTTGATGCAGGATGGTAGGATGATTGCCTATGCATCCAGAAAGTTGAAGGTGCATGATAAGAACTATCTTGTCCACGACCTTGAGTTAGCAGCTACTGTTCATGCCTTGAAGATTTGGCGCCACTATTTGTACGGTGTTCCTTGTGAGATTTACACCAATCATCGGAGTTTGCAGAATCTGTTCAGGAAAAAGGAACTTAACTTGCATCAGAGGAGGTGGTTGGAGCTATTTAAGGATTATGATATCACCATTTTGTACTACCCGGGGAAGGCCAATGTGGGGAGTTTAGCATATCTTCCAGCATCAGAGAGACCCTTAGCATTGGATGTTCAGGCCTTAGCTAGCCAGTTTGTGAGATTGGATATTTCTGAGCCGAGTCGAGTGTTGGCTTGTGTGATCTCTCGGTCTTCTCTTTATGATCGTATCAGGGAGCGTCAGTATAATGACCCACACCTGCTCGTCCTTAAGGACACGGTCCAGTAAGGTGATTCTAAGGAGGTCACTATTGGAGATGATGGCGCATTGAGGATGCAAGGCAGGCTTTGTGTGCCTAATGTAAATGGTTTGCGTGAGTTTATTCTTTAAGAGGATCATAGCTCACAATACTCTATTCATCCGAGTGTCGCGAAGATGTATCAGCACTTGAGGTGGAATTATTGGTGGAGGAGGATGAAGAAGGACATAGTGGAGTATGCTGCTCGGTGCCTAAATTGCCAGCAGGTGAAGTATGATCATCAGCGGCCGGATGGGTTACTTCAAAAGTTAGAGATTTAGGAGTGGAAATGGGAGCGGATCAATATGGATTTCGTTGTTGGACTCCCATAGACACAGCGGAGGTTTGATGCAGTTTGGGTGATTGTGGATAGGCTGACCAAGTCAGCTCATTTCATTCATGTGATGACTACATATTCTTTCGAGCAGCTGGCTTGAATCTACATCTGTAAGATCGTCAGGCTTCATGGCGTACCGATATCTATTATCTCTGACCGGGGTACGCAGTTTACATCACGGTTCTGGAGAGCCATACTGCAAGAGTTGGGTACTAGGGTGGAGTTGAGCACAGCATTTCACCCTCATAGGGACGAAAAGTCCGAGCACACTATTCAGATAATAAAGGATATACTCAGTGCATGTGTGATCGAGTTTGAAGGTTCACAGGACCAGTTCTTGCCACTTGCAGAATTTTCCTACAACAATAGTTATCAGTCGAGCATCCAGATGGAACAATATGAGGCTCTGTATGGCATGTAGTATCGGTCCCCAGTGGGTTGGTGCAAGTCGGGCGAGGCCTGATTATTGGGTACAGACTTGGTCCAGGATGCGCTGGATAAGGTGAAGGTGATTCAAAAGACTTCGCACAGCCCAGTCCAGACAGAAGAGTTATGTGGACCGGAAGGTTCACGATGTAGCATTCAAGGTTGGAGAGCAGGTCTTGCTTCGGGTATCTCCTATGTAGGGCGTTATGAGGTTAAGGAAGAAGGGCAGGCTGAGCCCAAGGTACATTAGTCCTTTTGAGATGTTGCGGCGTGTTGGGGCGGGGGGGAGGTGCTTATGATATTGCCTTACCTCCTAACCTATCAGGGGTTCATCCGATTTTCCACGTTTCTATGCTCCGAAAGTATCACGGTGATCCGGCTCATGTATCGGATTTTAGCTCAGTCCAGTTGGACAATGATCTATCTTATGTTGAGGAGCCAGTGATTATTTTGGACAAGCATATCAAAAAGCTAAGGTCAAAGAACATTGCTTCAGTAACGGTTCAGTAGAGGGGTCAGCCGGTTGAGGAGGCGACTTGGGAGACCGTGCAAGATATACGCAGCCGTTATCCTCATCTTTTCACAACTTCAGGTATGTCTCTATACTCGTTCGAGGATAAACGATTGTTTTAATAAGGGAGGATATGACGAACTGGTCAGTCTTCTTGCGAGTTATAGCCCCACTCCCCTATTAACTCTTTTCCGTGTATCTATTTCTTCTATTGTGTCTTGTTGGGAGGTTTCATTTTGGTTTTTGGAGTGTTGTGAGACAGATAGTCCCTAAAACGAGAGCTTAAACCATAGGATTTGGACCGCAGTCAGAACTGTGTGAAGACAACTCTGAAATGGAGTTTCATTGGTCCCGTTAGCTCCGTTAGGTGATTTTGGACTTAGGGGCGTGTCTGGATTGTGTTTTGGAGGTCTGTAGCCCAGTTAGGATTGAAATGTAGAAAGTCAAAGTTTTGGAGAGTTTAACCGGTAGTGGAATTTAGGATAGCAGGGTCGGATCCCGATTCCTGAACTTGGAGTAGATCTGCATGCTTAAATATGACCTATGTGCGAAATTTGGGGCCAATCAGAAGTGGTTTAGTTGGTTTCGGCATCGGTTGACGAATTTGGAAATTTCAAGTTCTTTAAGTTTGAATCGGAGGATGATTCGTGATTTTAGCGTTGTTTGATGTGGTTTTAAGGCTCGACTAAGTTCGTATGGTATTTTAGGATTGGTTAGTATGTTTGGTTGAAGACCTGGGGGCCTCGGATGTGTTTCGAATGCTTAACGGATTGAGTTTAGGACTTATGCAATTGTTGAAGCTGTTGCGCCTGGTGTAATCGCACCTGTGCACTTTGGGTCGTAGGTGCAAAGCCGCAGAAGTGGCCATGGAGCCGCAGAAGCAATTTTGGCCTTGTCCAGTTAGGGTCGCAAGTGCGGCAATTGGTCAGTAGAAGCGGTTACACAGAAGCGGTAGCGGCTCGCAAGTGCAGCCTAGTGCTTTGGTACCAACCCTTTTAAGTTGTCTTCGCACCTGCGATGGATTTTTCGTAGGTGCGGGACCGCCAGATGCGGATGAAGGCCCGCAGAAACGGTTTCACTGGCAGAAAAAGGGCTAAGTACGATAGTTTGATTTCATTCTTCATTTTTGGACTTGAGAGCTCAGAATTTGGCGATTTATCGAGGGATTTTCAGAGGAAGCTTTGAGGAAATGATTCCTAACTCGTTTTTGGTTGTATTTCATTAATCTATAGTTGGTTTCTTCATTAAAATAAGGAAATTGGGTGAGAAAGTTGGGAAAATGGGGGAAAAGTTCCATAACTGATTTTTTGAGTTATGATTGGGACTTAGGCATCAGATTTGGATAATTTTGGTACGAGTTAACTCGTGAGTGAATGGTTGTTCATATTTGGTGACTTTTACTCTACTCTGAGACGTGGGCTCGGGGATGCTTTTTAGAGAAATTTCCAATTTCTTGCTTTAGCTTTGATTTCAGTAGCTAGATTAGTTCCTTGTAGTTATATTTATGATATGTAATTGATTTTGGATAGATTTGGGCAATTCAAAGTCGGATCATGGAAAGAGAACTGTTATGGATTGATTGAGCTTGGTTTGAGGTAAGTGGCTTGCCTAACCTTGTGGGGGGGAACTCCCCTTAGGATTTGGTACTAGTTTGATATGTGAGCACCGTGTACGTGAAGTGACGAGTATATACACGAGCTAATTGTTGTAAAAACCCAATTTCTGCTAAATAATAACCTATTTTCTTTCTTATTTGAGTCATATAAGCAGGTGTAGTATCCTGTTAGATTATAATAGCATGTCTACTTGCCTTAATTGTTTATCTGAACTCCGTGCAGCATGTTTAGTGAATTTTCTTTCTTTTCCTTGACTTGTACTTAGTATAAATTGTAGGATTTTGTGTTGTAGCTGTTATCTATTGTTCGAGCTGTGTTTTTATTTTTGGGACTACAGAACAGTATTCCAGGAGATCCCCCTGCGTATTTACTTTTAGGATACGGAACAGTATTCCGGGAGATCCCCCTGCATATTTACTTTGGGACTACGGAACTGTATTCTGGGCGATCCCCCTGTTTGCATATTTACTTTGGGACTATGGAACGGTATTCTAGGAGATCCCCCTGTATATTTACGTCTGGGACTACGAGACGTTATCTCGAGAGATCCTCTGTTGTTATCTCTATGTACTGAGCTATTACTTTCTATGATTTCATTCTCGTTAAATTTCAGTCTTTATTTTACTGCGATATTTCATTCTGTATTGCTTTATTATATATATACCAGTTGGGTCCTGACCTTTCCTCGTCACTACTCGACCAAGGTTAGGCTTGGCACTTATTGGGTACTATTGTGGTGTACTCACACCCTTTCCTGCAAATATTTTCCGTGTGCAGATCCAGGTTCTTCCTACCAGCCTCGTCCTTAGTCGCAGTCACTGATGTTTATCAGAGACTTCAAGGTACATCTGCCCGTGCCCGCAGATCCTCGGAGTCCCCCTCTACCCCCATATGTTCATTTTCCTCTCATTTCTATAGACAGTGATGTATAGAATAGTTAGAACTTTGTAGAAGCTTGTGACTTATGGTTTTCCGGGTCTTGGGAGTGTTATATATGTTTTGAGAGTTGATAATTGTATATTCCGAGGGGCATCTCAGTTGCTTATTTAAATCATCTGCTATAGTTAGTTGTTAATTTTCATGCTTTTCATTTCATTTCCGCAAAGTGTTAGGCTAACCTAGTCATAGAGACTAGGTGCCATCACGACAATTCACGGAGAGAGGATTTGGGTCATGACAAGTTGGTGGTATCAGATCTTTAGGTTCACATGTGTCGTGAGTCACAAGATGGTTTATTAGAGTCTCGCGGATCGGTACGGAGATGTATGTACTTATCTTCGGGAGGCTATGGAACTGTTAGGAACAATCATACTTATTTTGATTCCGTGTCGTGCGAGTTATTGGCATCAAATTCTAAAATTCTCTATTCTATTCTTTCTCACAAATGGTGAGGGCCCGTACCGGGAGATTTGACGACCAAGCACCCACGCCCCCTGCTAGAGCCGATAAAGGTCGGGACCGGGGTTGAGGACGACCACATGGTGCAGCCAGAGGACCCGCGCAAGCTGTGACAAAGGAGCACCCAACAGCTCCAGCTGGAGGGCAGGCATTGGAGGTTCCTATTTCTGCACCAGCCCTCCAGGAGACTCTAGCCCAGTTCATGAGCATATTCAGCACCCTAGCTCAGGCTGGATTGATCCCACTAGATCCCGCCATATCTTAGGCCAGGAGAGGGGCACAGACTCCCCCAAACCGTACTCTTGAGCAGAGGGTCCAGGTTGATCAGGCCCCAGAGTTTATTCCTACGTCGTTGGTAGCTCCGGATCAGCATGAGACCAGGGCAACCACTTATGAGGCGGAGCAACTCAGACTTGAGAGGTACAAGAAGTACCACCCACCTACCTTCAGCGAATTGGCTTCAGATGATACTCAAGGTTTTCTAGAGGAGTGTCATTGTATTCTCCGTACTATGGGTGTAGCGAAGACAATTCCATTTTTTTTACCGCTTTCTAGCTTAGAGGGGCAGCCTATCAGTGGTGGCATGCTTATAAGTTAAGTAGTCCAGATGAGGCAGCCTCGCTCACATGGACTCAGTTCATAGATATGTTTTTGAGGGAGTATGTACCTCAGAACCTCAAGCATGTATGGCACGCGGAGTTTGAGCAAATGCGCCAGGGTTCTATGATTGTGTCAGAGTATACAGTCCATTTTACTGATTTGGCTCGACATGCACCGGCCTTGGTCGCTACAGTTCGGGAGAGAGTTCGTCACTTTATTGAGGGAGTCCACCCGAGCATCAAGATCCGTATGTGAGTATTGCCAGGAGATTAGAGAGCATGCTTGCCCGGGACAAAGATGAGAGATAGGCCAAGGGGTCTCAGGAGACTAGTTATTATTCTGGAGCTCAATCCCCAGCAGCTCGCCATGGTAGGGTTTATGTGAGTGACCTTGTTCATTCAGATCTCCCAGCCGCCAGTGGTGTTCCAACCCCTTCTAGGCCCCAGGAGCCTTATTATGCACCGCCGATATCTATTATGCCTTCTTCTCGGGGTGCTTTTAGCGACCAGTCCAGCAGACCTAGCCCGAGTCAGTCACAGCAGCCATGCCCTCCGAGGGGTTGTTTTTAGTGTGGAGACAATCTCCATATGGTGAGGATTGCCCCAGAATTAGGAGGGGTGCACCTCCATAGACTTCTCAGCCACCACGTGCTCCACCGGGTCCTCAAGCCATGCTTCCAGCACCAGTTACCACCCCACCTGCTCAGCCAACTCAAGCTGGAGGTCGAGGACGCGCTAGAAGGGGCGACCATTCCAGGTATTATTCTCTTTCGGCTCGTACAGAGGCAGTTTCTTCCAACTCTATCATTGCAGGTATTGTTCCAGTCTGTCATAGAGATGCGTCGGTATTATTTGACCCAGGCTCTACATATTCATGTGTCCTCTTATTTTTCCCCACATTTGGGTGTATCTCGAGATTCTTTGAGTTCCCCTATTTATATGTCTACTACTGTGGGAGATTCTCTCGTTGTGGACCATGTGTGTTGGTCGTGTTTGATTTCTCTTTGAGACCAGAATTGATTTATTATTACTCAGCATGGTAGATTTTGATGTTTTCTTGGACATGGACTGGTTGTCACCCCATTATGCTATTCTTGATTGTCACGCTAAGACCGTGATGCTGGCTATGCCTGTCTTACAATAATTAAAGTGGATAGGTACCTTAGAATATACTCCCCACAAGGTTATTTTATTTCTTAAGGCTCAACGAATGGTTGAGAAGGGGTGTGACGCGTATTTAGCTTATGTGAGAGATGTCAGTATTGATACCCCTACATTTGAGTCAGTTCCAGTAGTGAGGGATTTCCCTAATGTTTTTCCAGCTGATCTTACGGGCATGCCACCCGATAGAGATATTGATTTAGGCATTGATTTATTGCCGGGTACTCCACCCATCTCTATTCCTCCATATCGTATATTTTCTCCTGAGTTGAAGGAGTTGGAAGAGTAGTTGCAGTAGTTGCTTGATAAGGGCTTCATTTGGCCCAGCGTGTCGCCTTGGGGTGCTCTGGTCTTGTTTATGAAGAAGAAGGATGGTTCTATGCATATGTGTATTGATTATCGCCAACTGAACAAGGTTACAGTGAAGAACAGGTACACATCGCCTCACATTGATGACTTATTTGATCAGTTACAGGGTGCTAGCATTTTTTCCAAGATTGACTTGCGTTCAAGCCATCATCAGTTGAAGATTTGGGAGCCAGATATCCCGAAGACAGCTTTCAAGATCCAATATGGTCACTATGAGTTTCTCATATGTCTTTTGGGCTGACCAATGCCCCAACAACCTTTATGCATTTGATCCACAATGTGTTCCGGCCTTATCTTGACTCCTTCGGCATTGTGTTAATTCATAACATTTTGGTGTACTTCCTGACTCGGGAGGATCATGATCAACACCTGAGGACTGTACTTCAGACTTTGAGAGAAAAGAAGTTGTATGCAAAGTTTTCTAAGTGTGAGTTTTGGCTAGACTCAGTGGCATTCTTGGATCATTTAGTATCGAGTGATGGGATCAAGGTAGATCCGAAGAAGGTGGAGGCAGTGCATAGTTGGCCTAGACCGTCATCAGCTATGAAGATCCGCAGTTTTCTTGGTTTGGCGGGGTATCAGCGTCATATTGTAGAGTGATTCTCATCTATTGCAGCACCTATGACCAGGCTGACCCAGAAGGGTGCTCCGTTCAGGTGGACAGAGGAGTATGAGGAGAGCATTCATAATCTCAAAACAGCTTTGACTACAGCCCTAGTATTGGTATTGCATATAGGTTCAGGGTCTTACACTGTACATTATGATGCAATCGCTGATTGGTATTGGCGCAATGTTGATGCAGGACGGTAGGGTGATTGCCTACGCGTCCAGGCAGATGAAGGTGCATGAGAAGAACTATCATATCCACGACCTTGAGTTAGCAGCTATTATTCATGCCCTGAAGATTTGGCGCCACTATTTGTATGGTGTTTCTTGTGAGATTTATACCAATCATCGGAGTTTACAACATTTGTTCAGGAAAAAGGATCTTAACTTGCGTAAGTGGAGGTGGTTGGAGATAATTAAGGATTATGATATCAACATTTTGTACCACTCGGGGAAGGACAATGTGGTGGCCGATGCTTTGAGTTGCAGGGGAGTTTAGCATATCTTCCAGCAGCAGAGAGACCCTTGGCATTGGATGTTCAGGACTTAGCCAGCTAGTTCTTGAGAATGGATATTTCTGAGCCGATTTGAGTGTTGTCTTGTGTGGTCTCTCGGTCTTCTCTTTATGATCGTATCAGGGAGCGTCAGTATGATGACCCCCACTTGTTTGTCCTTAAGGACACAGTCCAGCACGGTGATGCTAAGGATGTCACCATTGGGGATGATGGCGCATTCAGGATGCAGGTCAAGCTATATATGCCAAATGTATATGGTTTGCTTGAGTTGATTCTTTAGGAGGCTCATACCTCATGGTACTCTATTCATCCGGGTGTCGCGAAGATGTATCAGGACTTGAGGCAGCATTACTGGTGGAGGAGGATGAACAAGGACATAGTGGAGTATGTTGTTCGGTGCATAAATTTCCAGCAGGTGAAGTATGAGCATCAGCAGCCGAGTGGATTGCTTCAGAAGTTAGAGATTCCGGAGTGCAAATGGGAGCGGATCACTATGGACTCCCACAGACTCAGCAGAGGTTTGATAAGGTTTGAGGGATTGCGGATAGGCTAACCAAGTCAACTCATTTCATTCCTGTGATGACTACATATTCTTCCGAGCAGCTGGCTCGAATCTACATCTGTGAGATTGTCAAGCTTCATGACGTACCGGTATCTAATATCTCTGACCGGGGTACGCAGTTTACATACGGTTCTGAAGAGCCGTACAACATGAGTTGGGTACTAGAGTGGAGCTGAGCACAACCTTTCACCCTCAAACAAACAGACAGTCTGAGTGCATTATTCAGATATCAGAGGATATGCTCTGTATGTGTGTGTGATGGAGTTTGGAGGGTCATGGGACCAGTTATTTCCATTTGCGAAGTTTGCCTACAACAACAGTTATCACTCGAGCGTCCAGATGGCGCAATACGAGGCTCTGTATGGTAAGTAGTGTCGGTCCTCAGTGGGTTGGTTCAAGCCGGACGAGGCCCGATTATCAAGTACAGACTTGGTACAGGATGCCATGGATAAGGTGAAGGTGATTCAGAATCGACTTTGCACATCCCAGTCCAGACAGAAGAGTTATTCGTTCCGGAAGGTTTGTAATGTAGCATTCATGGTTGGCGAGCGGGTCTTGCTTCGGGTATCGCCTATGATGAGCGTTATGAGGTTCGGGAATAAGGTAAAGTTGAGCCCAAGGTACATTGGTCCTTTTGAAGTGTTGCGGCATATTGGGGAGGTTGAATATGAGATTGCCTTACCTTCCAACCTAGCAGGGGTTCATCCGGTATTCCACGTTTCTATGCTCCGGAAGTATCAGTCCAGTTGGACAAGGATCTATCTTATATTAAGAAGCCAGTGGCTATTTTGGACATGCAGGTCAGAAAGCTAAGGTTAAAGAACATTGCTTCAGTAAAGGTTCAGTGGAGGGGTCATCCGGTTGAGGAGGCGACTTGGGAGACTGAGCAGGATATGCGCATCCGTTATCCTCATCTTTTCACAGCTTCAGGTATGTCTCTATACTCGTTCGAGGACGAATGATTATTTTAAAAGGTGGAGGATGTGACGACTTGGCCGGTCGTCTTGAGAGTTATAGCCCCGATCCCTTATTAATTGTTTTCCATGTATCTATTCATGCTAGTTTGTCTTACCGGGAGGTTTTGTTTTGATTTTTGGAGTGTTGTGGGACACTTAGTCCCTAAAACGGGAGCTTAAACCTTAGGATTTGGATCGTAGTCAGAATTGTGTAAAGACGACTCCGGAATGGAGTTCTGTCAATACCGTTAGCTCCGTTAGGTGATTTTGGACTTAGGGGAATGTCTTGATTGTGTCTTGGAGATCTGTAGCCCAATTAGGCTTGAAATGGCGAAAGTCAAAGTTTTAGAGATTTTGACCGGTAGTGGAATTTTCTATAGCGGGGTCGGGTCCCGATATCAGAAGTTGGAGTAGGTCTGTAGGGTTGAATATGACCCGTGTGCAAAATATGGGGTAAATCGGACGTGGTTTGGTTGGTTTCGCCATCGGTTGTCGAATTTGGATGTTTCAAGTTCTTTAAGTTTTAATCGGAGGACGATGGGTGATTTTAGCGTTATTTGATGTGGTTTGAGGGTTCTACTAAGTTCGTATGGTGTTTTAGGATTGGTTGGTATGTTTGGTTGAGCTCCCGGGGTCCTTGGGTTAGTTTCGAATGCTTAACGGATTGAGTTTGGGACTTGTGCAATTGTTGAAGCTGTTGCACCTGGTGTAATCGCACCTGCGCACTTTGGGCCGCAGGTGTGGAGCCGCAGAAGTGGCCATGGAGCCGCAGAAGTGGTTTTGGCCTTGTCCAGCTAGGGTAGCAGGTGCGGTGATTGGTCCACAAAAGCAGTAAAAGGACCGCTGGAGCGGGCTCACAGGTGCGGCCCAGTGCTCGCGAATGGGGTCCCATCCCTTTTAAGTTTTCTTTGCACATACGATGGATTTTCCGCAGATGCGGATGAAGGCCCGCAGAAACGGTTTTACTGGCAAAAAAAGGGCAAAGTGCGAGGGTTTGATTTCATTCTTCATTTTTGGACTTGAGACCTCGAAATTTGGCGATATTTTGAGGGATTTTTAGAGGAAGCTTTGGGATAATGATTCCTAACTCATTTTTTGTTGTATTTCATTAATCTATAGTTGTTTTCTCCATTAAATTAAGGAAATTGATCGAGAAAGTTGGGGAAATGGGGGAAAAGATCCTCAACCGAATTTTTGAGTCTTGATTCGGATTTAGGCATCGCATTTGGATAATTTTGGTATGACTGAACTCGCGAGTGAATAGGTGTTCATATTTGGTAACTCTTACTCGATTCCGAGACGTGGACTCGGGGAGGCTTTTTAGGGCGATTTCCAATTTCTTGACTTAGCTTTGATTTCAGTAGCTAGATTAGTTCCTTGTAGTTATATTTATGGTATGTAATTGATTTTGGCTAGATTTGAGCCATTCGGAGTCGGATTTTCGTGGAAAGAGCATTGTTACAGATTGATTGAGCTTGGTTCGAGGTAAGTGGCTTGCCTAACCTTATGTGGGGGGAACTCCCCTTACATTGGGTATTGTTTTGATATGTGAGCATCGTGTACGTGAGGTGACGAGTATGTACACGGGCTAATTATTGTAAAAACCCAATTTCTGCTAAGAAATAACCTGTTTTCCTTCTTATTTGAGTCATATCAGCATGCGTAGTATCCTGTTAGATTAGAATAGCATGTCTACTTGCCTTAATTGTTTATCTGAACTCCGTGCAGTATGTTTAGTGAATTTTCCTACTTTTCCTTGACTTGTACTTAGTCTAAATTGTAGGATTTTGTGTTATAGTTGTTGAAATCTATTGTTTGAGCTGTGTATTTACTTTTGGGACTACGGAACGGTATTCCAAGAGATCCGCTGCATATTTACTTTTGGGACTACGGAACGGTATTCCGGGAGATCCCTCTGCATATTTACTTTGGGACTACGGAGCGGTATTCCAGAAGATCCCCATGTTTGCATATTTACTTTGGGAATACAGAACGGTATTCCGGTAGATCCCCTTGCACATTTACTTTTGGGACTACGAGACGGTATCTAGGGAGATCCCTTGTTGTTATCTACGAGACGTGTATTGAGTTGTTACTTTCTATGATTTCATTCTCGTTAAATTTCAGTCTTTGTTTTACTGCGATTGCATTCTGCCTTGCTTTATTATATATATATACCAATAGGGCCCTGACCTGACCTCGTCACTACTCGACCGAGGTTAGGGTTGGCACTTACTGGGTACCGTTGTGGTGTACTCACGCCCTTTCCTGCACATGTTTTCCTTGTGCAGATCCAGGTTCTTCCTACCAGCCTCATCCTTAGTCGCAGTCGCTGCTGTTTATCAGAGAATCCAAGGTACATCTGCCCGCGCCCGTAGATCCTCGGAGTCCCCCTCTACCCCCATATGTTCATTTTCCTCTCATTTCTATAGATAATGATGTATAGAACAATTAGAACTTTGTAGATGCTTGTGACTAATGGTGTTCTGGGTCTTGGGGAGTGTTATGTATGTTTTGAGAGTTGATAATTGTATATGGTGAGCGACATCTCCATTGTTTATTTGAATCATCTGCTATTATTAGTTGTTAGTTTTCATGTTTTTCATTTCATTTCCACAAAGTGTTAGGCTTACTTAGTCATAGAGAATAGGTGTCGTCACGACGATTCACGGAGGGAGAATTTGGGTCATGACATTATGAATAGCAAACTACAATGTATTGAATATGTTTCCTTTCGTATGATTTAGATTTATCTTTATGAATATTTAATCTTCTGTAGACTTTATTCTAGAGTCCCAGTATATATATATATATATATATATATA
>ML428636.1:73754-85647 GCA_005239525.1 Nicotiana knightiana | reverse complement strand
TGTTGAATCCTTTTAATGCCTTCCGAACTCCTCAAATTGTGTTGTTTGGTGTCTATTTATATGATTAGGGCGAACTCTAACCATGTAGGAGACTTCTATTTCAACCGGGAAACACTTAACTCATCAAAACTCAGATTTGGCCAAAACTGGGAACCCCGGGCGTTTGGGCTCTAACGCACCCCTAAGGCCAGGGCAGACCTGGCGTTTGGGCCCTAATGCCCCCCTAACGCCAGGGGCTGCCTAGCCTTATGGGGTAAACGCCCCCCTAACGCCAGGTAGGGTCAGGCTTTAGGGGGCAAACGCCCGGCTATCGCCCGGGTGTTTCCTTTTGCGTATTTTCGACGTATTTGCATCCCTTTAGCTCCGTTTCCATATCCAATTCACCTACACATGAAATAAAATCCATTAAGCACATAAAAGTGTATTTTTATCATTAACGCACCTCAAATGTAAGGTATATTACATATTAAACTATGTATTTTAGTGTCGCATCAGTTACAACACTTGAATTATCAAACCCATACAATGATCTAGCCTTGGGCATGATATGATCAGTTGCTTTCATCTCATTCACCACCCTTAACAGTATGATATTCACAATTCTACCTAGATCGATCAAACTTACTTGACATTAATATCATGAACAAGTAAAGATTTTACTAGAGCATCGTTATGAGGAATGGTCAAGCCATCCACATCTTCGTCATCAAAAATTATGTTTTCTCCTTCTAGAGCTTGGCGGACTTGATTCCCATGGGTAGCTGAAATCTTGGTTGTCCTTTTCGTTGATGTGTATGTTACATTGTTGACCTCTTCACCCCTAGTTATAGCATCCACTATTCTGTTCAGTGATGGGTGTTTTAGTAGTTCTTGCCTATTTTTCATATAATAGTGTTTTCCTTTTTCACTAAACAAGCCAGTGAGATAACCCTTTTTTAGTAAATATTCAACCTCCCCTTGTAAGAGCATTCAATCTAATGTTCTGTGACCATGATCATTATGGAATTCACACAAGAATTCCTGGCTTCTTTTGTTGGGATCTGTCCTTATCTCTTTCGGTCATTGTTCCTTATCACCCATACCTCTTAGTACAGCCACCAACATGGACGTACTGATATTGAAATTATAATATCCTATTCTTGATCGGGGTTCCTTGCTTCTCCAATTTCATAACAAATCGGGAGGACGAACACGCCTCCTTCTATCTCGATCTTTGATCAAACTGTGCTTATTATTATTTTGATCTAGGATCTCGTTCCACGGGTCCCATGTAAGGTTTGTATCTTTTTATTTTGGATGTCCTTTCTATTTGTGAATGCCTAGGTCTGAACCTTTTCTCCACCTTCGCTTGAGACACTGTATTTTCTTTTATCTGCAACTTTGTGTTGTACCTGTTATAAACATCATTCCAAGTAGTAGCAGGAAATTCCCACATGCTTTCTTTTAACCTTCTCGTTGCTTCTGAGCTTTTCTCATTCAAATTGCTTGCAAATTCCATTGCCGCCCAATTATCAGGTATACGCAGTAACATCATTCTCTCTCGCTGGAATTGATCTATGAATTCCCTGAGAAATTTTGTACTCTCTTGTTTTACCTTGAAGATATATTTCATTCTCTCATCTACTTTTTGAGCTCTCAAATTTGCTATAAATGAATTTGCAAGGTCAGCAAAAGAATCAATCAAATTTTTAGGTAAGAGTGAATACCAAGTTAATACTCCTTTTGTGAGGGTTGCCAAATTTCTTCATCAATAATAATTAGATTTCCTGCTTGGTTGAGTCGTTGCCCTTGAATCCTATGGTAAATGCGGTAACATGATATCGCAGGTTAGTAGTCCTATCATATTTACAAATATCAGGCATTTTAAACTTTTTGGTATCAGTAACTATGTTGGACTTGGCTTCTAAGGTTGTAAATACTTGTCAATATACACTCTTTTAATCACGAGTGATACTCATGGTATTTACTCTATCCACTTGTTGTTTCCTTGATCTGTTTCTGCAAGGTTAGTACTAAATTTTGTATATTCGAATTATTTGGTGTACCTGACCCTTCACCTCCAGAATTATTTTGCATTTCTCCACTTCCAGAGTTATCAAGTCCTGAATGAGGGTTTTCCACAATTGTATTCACTAGCGGTGGAGCCTGAACAATACTTGGCAGTCCACTTGCAAAAGCACATAAGGCTTCACCAATATGTTAAGCAATAAAATGCTTTAAATTATCTTTGCTCATTTGATTGTTCATCAAATTTTCTGTCCAGCATTACGATTAGCAAATCTTTCAGGTGAATTTCTCGTGAACATGGTGGAGTAGTTGTGGGTGTGTGGTGTAGAGGAGTTCCACCTTGTTTCCTTCCTTGTTCTACATTACCCACCTGAACAATTTATTAGTAATAGACACAATTATTTGTTAAAGATAAAATATGAAAAGTCAAAAGATTATTAGATTTTCCATAACGGAACCAATTTGTTTAACCAGAAAATAGTTTTTATAGTCAAAGCAAATATTGAAATAAATCAAGTTTCTAATAACCAATTTTACTTCACTTTTTTTAATATAGAAGAATAAGAAATAATGGAAAACAAATATTAGGAGAATAAGGGAAAGTAAATCTTATTGATAGACATAGCTTCCTTCCGAGATTTGAGAGTGAGAATCTCCAATTAAGAAGAGAAATAAGAATGAAAGACTGATATAATATATTTGTGATTCCTTTGATGATCGTACAAAGTATGGTAAGGAGGATTTATATAAGGATATAATATGTAACTATTTGGCCCCACTAAGTTTTTGCTTGTTGCTGATATTAACTATGTTAATTGCCCGTTACTTGAATTATTCATCACGGTTATGATAATAACATACAATCGCGTACAATCAGGGATTTTGCCGATCCCTTTTCGATATTCCTAGATATTGATGAATCTTCCTCTTTTGTAGTCTCCAATCATGCATCCCATGCCTACCTGTTCATTCGCAATTGTCAGATACGATATCTTTCTAAATAATCTCGTGGGTGTTTATCCATGCCTCGTCATTCTCCTTTGATACTTTAATTCTAATGTCACCTGTCAACATATCATTAATGCATGTGTCGTATCTTTTCACCAATACAGCTTGTAACGACCTGACTTGTCGTTTTAAAAATTATCATCTCGTTCAGTGGCTTAACATCTCGAGCAGCTTCGTATTAGCTGTTATAACTTGCGTGTGTGGCCGAGTTCGGTTTTCGGATGATTCAGGATCAATTTTGGAGAAACAATTCTTGTTTTAGAAATTTAAGCGGTAAGAGTTGACTGGAGTTTGACCTTGTTGATAACGGGCTCAGATTTTGATTCCAGGAGTTGGATTAGCTCCATTATGTCATTTTGGAGTTGCATGCAAAAATTTGAGGTTATTCCAAATTGATTTGATATGTTTCGGCACGCGTTTTGTAAGTTGAAAGATTTGGAAATTCAAAAGATCGATTCGAGGTGCGATTCGTAGTTTCAACATTGTTTGACGTGATTTGAAGCCTCGAGTAGGTTCGCGTTATGTTTAGGACTTGTTGGTATATTCAGGAAGGGCCCCGAGGGGCTCAGGTTTTGGACGAGTTACAGATCATTTTCATGCCTCAGGCAAGTCTGGTTCTAGTGCTTCGCACCTGCATATTTTGGGAGCGCAGGTGCGGCTCTGTTTCTGTGCGATTTTTATCGCTTCTGTGACATTGAGGCCTAGGAGGAATTTTCTCTTCTGCAGAGTTGTGCACGTAGGTCCGATGGCTAGTTTTGTGGCTTAGGAATCGCAGATGCGTAGGAGTTCGCTTTTGCGGCTTGTTTGGCGCTTCTGCGCTGTCGCGGGTGCGACTGTTTTTCCACAGATGCGTATCCTGGCCTAGTAAGTTGGGTTCACAGATGCGAGCTTTTTCTCGCAAATGCGAAGCGCAGATGCAACGTTTCTGTTCGCAAATGCGAAAAACCTGGGCAAAACCATATAATCGGGGGTTCGGGGGATTTTACCATATTTTAAGTTCTAGACCTCAGATTTGAATGATTTTTGAGAGGTTCTTCATGTGTTCGATTGGGGTAAATGTTCTATATCCGATTTTTATTACATTTCATGGTTTCATATTTATTTATATCATCAAATTAGTGAATGGAATGGAAGAAAACGGGAAATTTTGTAAAAATCTTTCAAAATGTAAAATGAGGATTTGAAGGGAGATTCGATGTCGGATATTAATAATTTTGGTATGGTTGAACTCGTATCGGAATGGGTTTTTGAGTTTTGTAAATTTTTATCGGGTTCCGATGTACGGTCTTGGAGTTAACTTTTGGGTTGACTTTTTAATTTTTAATTGAAAATGAAGCTTTATTATCCGAAATTGTTTCCTATGAGTTTAATTTATGTTATGAAGTTATTTTGGCTAGATTTGAGCCGTCTGGAGGTTGTTTCCTACGAGAAGGTCATTTTAGAGTATCGGTCTAGCTTCTTTGAGGTAAGTATCATGTATAATCTTGTGAGGGGTAACTACCCCTTAGGATTTGAGTCGTGTGTGCTATTTCATGTTGTGTGAAAGCATATTCGGGCTTAATTGTTGAAATTTGACAATTTAGGACTCTTAGGTTCTTATGTTCATTAGAAATAAAATTGTCTTATCATATTAAATCCTCCATTTACTAAATTCATCCTTACGTGTCTTATTTGGAGTTGATTGATTCATGTTCTACCCTTGCTGCCAATAAATTCTTATATGCCTTAATTGAAATTGTCGCCTCTTAATGCCATATTGTATTTTTCGTAAGTGCTTAACCTTAATTGAAGTTGTTGTTGTCTTTCCTGTAATTGCTTAACCTTAATTAAAGTTATTATTGTCATTCCCGTAATTGCTTAACCTAGATTGAAGTGTTGTTATCCCTTTCATTGTTGACTTATCCTTTTTGGAATCTGTGATTCAGGCATTCTCTCTTATCATTGAGTTGTACTTATGAGGAACCATCATTATACATTATCTCTCCTCTTGTTGAGCTATTCTTGCTGAGACCATTATTCCCTGTTGTGTCTTTCTTTGTGAGCTCGTTCTTCTGTTTCTTATGTTCTGAAGTTCTTGTGTTGATTTACTTGCCGTACTCTTGTGTTTTTGTTGTTATTTTTGTTTTTGTACTCAGTGTTGTTGAGCCGAGGGCTATGCATGGATGTGGTATTGAAATTTTTTTGAGAAAAAATTGTGGCATATGGGCACCTGTGATGAAAGACCTTATATTGTGTTATTATGTTTTGGCACATGTGTTATAGTTGAGAGGATTCTCGGGTTGTTCGCACGTGAGTTGTTCGTGCTATTGTTATTATTGATATTTTTACATGTGGCGTGATAAGGCGGGCTATATATCTGGGTTTGCGCATGTGGCGAGACAAGGTGGGCTACCTTGGGAAATGATTTGTGATGGCTTGTGATGGTCTGGGGGCATTGTTATTGTTGATATTGGTGTAGTGGTGTGCCTACATTGTGTGAGTTATACCTTGTACATTTTGGGTTGATCTTTTCTTATGTGACACTTATTGTCTCTACTCTTACTAGTTGACTTAAGTTGTGACAGAACACTTGCACAAGCATAGGTGTTACGAGACATAAGTGAGTTTAGTAGAGCCTTGTGGATCGGTACAGAGACGTATGTACTTATCTTCGAGAGACCACAGAACTATTTGGACAGTTTCACTTCTTTCATTCCAATCGTGCGAGTTTATTTATCTCGGATTTTGAGCCTTTGTCATTCTATTCTCTCAAAGATGGTGAGGACACGAGATGCCCCCGGAGCTGGTGTTGCTAGGGACCGGGGCCAAGGCTGAGGCCGAGTAGGAGTGCGTGCTACAGCTAGAGCACCTGTCAGAGTGGCAGTTGAGGAGCTACCAATAGCTCTTGTTTGGGGACATGTACCGAAGGCGCCTGTTATTACCCCGGACTCCAGGAGACAATAGCATAGTTCCTGAGCATGTTTGACATATTGGATCTGGCGGGGTTGATTCCAGTTTCACGAGCAAATTCACAGACCGGGGAAGGGGCTTAGACTCCTACCACCCGTACACAAGAGCAGCGATTCCACGTTGATCAGGTTCTAGGTGCCATGCCGACATAGCCTGTTGTTCCAGTTCAGCCCGTGGTTAGGGCAGCAGTATCTGAGGAGGAACAACTTAGACTTATGAGGTTCAAGAAGTATCACCCTCCTATCATCAGTGGTTTGGCTTCAGAGAATGCGCATGGGTTCCTAGTGGAGTGTCACCATATTCTCCACACTATGAATATTGTTGAGACGAGTAGGGTTGCTTTTACTATGTTCCAGCTTAAGGGAGCAGCATATTAGTGGTGGCGAGCGTACGAGTTGTGTAACCCGGCGGTTGCAACTTCACTTTCATGGACTCAGTTTTTAGAGATATTTTTGAGAGAGTTTGTTCCCCATACCCTTTTGGATGCATAGCGCGTGGAGTTTGAGTAGCTGTGCCAGGGCACTATGTCAGTGTCAGAGTATGTCGTCAGATTCAGTGATTTGTCCAGGCATGCACCTGCTTTGGTTTCTACAGTAAGAGAGAGAGAGAGAGAGTCCGCAGATTCATTGAGGGGCTCAGTCAATATCCGATTTAGCATGGCTCGGGAGTTGGAGATGGATGTTCCATTCTAGCAGGTGGTAACGATAGCTCGCAAATTGGAAGGCATGTGGGTTCGGGAGGGAGAGATCACGGGATGCTAAGAGGCTCGTAGATCGGGAGGGGTCTATTGGTCCCTAGTTTGGAGGAAGGTACGACATGGTAGAGGTTTGTTCGGTCAGCCAGTCTAGTGTACACTTCAGGCTTCGCACAGTGTTTCAAATACCCATGGGTATCAGAGTACCCGCACCGGACAGATTTCACAGCCACGCCAGCAGAGATGTTCCTTTGAGTGTGGGGATATCAGCCATATGGTAAGAGGTTGTCCCAGACTCCAGATAGATGTGTCACAACGGGGTATTCAGGCTATGAGATCTGCTCCAGATGTGTTAACCCTACATCGCCAGCTAGGGGTGTAGGTCAGACGGGTGGAGGGCGCCCAAGAGGGGGAGGCCCGACCCGTTTATATGATTTCCACGGTAGGCCTGAGGACACTACACCAGATGGTGTTGTTACAAGTATGCTTTCCATTATTATTGAGGAGCATAATTTTTATTTTGATTTGGTTCTACTTATCGGGGTGAATCCCCATATCTTGCTTCGCATATGAGTGAGTTTCATGATTTTGTGCTCTGTTTATATATTTACCCCTATTGGGAGACCTATAGTGGTTGCCCGTGTCTATCATTTTGGTTTCTGCACTATTGAGAGCTATGAGACTAGAAGTGGCTTTCTGTTACCCATTACGGTAGGTCTTGATGTGACTTTTGGGTGGTTGGTTACGAGTTGTGATTTAGATGCCCCACCAGTGTGGGAATTCTGTATGTATTGTGATGTTGTTAGCGGGATTGAATTAGTGGTAGATTTCAGTTGGTATGATATGTATACTACTGGTGATTGAGAGTTGAGAATGGGATCCTCGCATTTTCATGTGGTTCGATATGTTTGAACCGGGCTACGGGCCGCAGTGGAGTTATATTAGGGTGAGATTCTTGTGATTTGTTCATATACTTTGATTCTCCCTTGTGGAATTGATTCATAGTATGATACTGATAGGAAGTTGTGCCTGTCGGGCTTGTTTGATTGTTCTCTCATGTGTTTCTCTTTGTATATTTAATCATATTCACGTTGTGCTTATTGGGTTTTAGCTTGTGAGGTGTGTGCCCAAGTGTAATTAGATGTGAATTGTCTATTTAAGTGGGTGGCCATGGGATCTTCATGTTTCTTGCATCGTCGCCAGTGTTGTGAAGGTTTGGAACAGGGTACTAGTTGATATGAGGTTAATCGTCGGTGGTGGACTTGATTATGGGCAGCTATGGTGGACAGGGATGTTGTTATGGACATATGGGTGATGTGATATGTCGTTTGGTTGTATCTCGTGGGTGTAGGCGAGTTTTTCCAACTGTTTGAGGCTGATACCGTGTGTTGATGTGGGAATCGGGTCTCTGGGAAATGATTGAATGATGAGAAATTTCGTTCAAAGGCTTATTAGTGTTGATGGGAGGGGAAAAAATCGTCATTTGAGGTGGTGTTGTCGGGCTCTTGTGGATTTGGAGTGATGTGGGGTCACCCGCGGGTGTATGTATGGTAAGTTCACTCAGTGATTGATGAGTTCGGGATGATTCTTGGCACGTTCGAGGATGAATGTTTGTTTAAGAGGGGGGAATGTAATGACCCGATCTGTCGTTTAAGAATTAGCTTCCCGTTTGGTGGCTTAAGGTCTCGAGCAGCTTCGTATTAGGTGTTATGATTTTTGTGTGTGGTCGAGTTCGGTTTCCGGATGATTATGGATCAATTTAGAGGAACAATTCTTGTTTTAGAAGTTTAAGCGGTAAGAATTGACCGGAGTTTGACCTTGTTGATATCGGGCTTGAATTTTGATTCCGGGAGTTGGATTAGTTGTTATGTCATTTGGGACTTGCATGAAAAATTTGAAGTTATTCCAGATTGATTTGATATGTTTCGTCACGAATTTTAAAAGTTTGAAGATCTGAAAATTCATATGTTTGATTTGAGGTGCGATTCATAGTTTTGATGTTTTTTGATGTGATTTGAGGCCTCGAGTAGGTCCGTGTTATGTGTTAGGACTTGTTGGTATATTCGGATGGGGTTCTAAGGGTCTCGAGTGAGTTTTGGACGAGTTTCAGACTTGTTGCATCTTTTGCGAGCGCATATGCGGCTTCGCTTCTGCGCGATTTGTATCGCTTATGCGACATTGATCCCTGAGAGGAAGTTTCGCTTTTACCGAGTTTTGCACGCAAGCGCTTTTGCGGATCAGGGATCGCATCGCTTTTGCGGCTTGTTTCGCGCTTCTGCAGCTTATTTGGCGCTTCTGCGCTGCCGCAGGTACGACTATTTTTTCTGCAGATGCGGATCCTAGCCTGGTAACTGGGTTCGCAGATGCGAGCTATTTCTAGCAAATGTGAGACTGCAACTGCGGCGTTTCTGTTCGCAAATGTGAAAAACCTAGGCAGAACCATATATTTGGGGTTTTGAGGGATTTTACCATAATTTGAGTTGTAGACCTGGGATTTGAACGATTTTTGAGTGGTTCATGTGTTCGATTGGGGTAAATGTTCTATATCTGAAAGTTATTACATTTTATGATTTCATACATATTTATATCATCAAATGAGTGAATTGAATGGAATAAGATGAGAAATTTTTTAAATATCTTCCAAAATGTAAAATGAGGATTTGAAGGGCGATTCAATGTCGAAAATGGTATGGTTGGACTCGTATCGTAATGGGTGTTTGGGTTTTGTAAATTTTTATCGGGTTCCGATGTGCGGGCCTGGAGTTGACTTTTGGGTTGACTTTTTAGTTTTCAATTGAAAATTGGATCTTTATTATCCAGACTTATTTCCTAAAAGTTTTATTTATGTTATGAAGTTATTTTGGCTAGATTTGAGCCGTCCAGAGGTTGTTTTACATGAGAAGGTCATTTTAGAGTATCGGTCTAGCTTCTTGAGGTAAGTATCATGCCTAACCTTGTGTAGGAGGACTACCCCTTAGGATTTGAGTCGTTTGTGTTATTCGTGTTATGTGACAACCGTGTACGTGAGGTGACGAGTATGTATTCGGGCTTAATTGTGGAAATTTGACCGTTTAGGACTCTTAGGTTCTTATGTTCATTAAAATCGAAATTGTCTTATCAAGTTAAATCCTCCATTTACTATATTCATCCTTACTAGTCTTATTTGGAGTTTATGATTCACGTTCTACCCTTGTTGCCAATAAATTCTTATACTCCTTAACTGAAATTGTCGCCTCTTATTGCCATGTTGTCTTTTTCGTAAGTGCTTAACCTTAATTGAAGCTATTGTTGTCTTTTGCGTAATTGTTTAACCTTAATTGAAGTATTATTGTCGTTCCTGTAATTTCTTAACCTAGATTGAAGTTTTGTTATCACTTTCATTGTTGACTTATCCTTATTTGGAATATGTGATTCAGGAATTCTCTCTTATCATCGAGTTGTACTTATGAGGAACCATCGTTATACATTATCTCTCTCCATGTTGAGCTATTCTGGCTGAGACCATTTTCCTGTTGTGTCTTTCTTTATGAGCTCGTTCTTCCGTTTCTTATGTTCTGAAGTTCTTGTGTTTATTTACTTGTCGTACTCTTGTATTGTTGTTATCGTTGTTGTTGTACTCAGTGTTGTTGAGCCGAGGGTTATGCATGGTTGTGGTATTGAAATTATTTTGAGGAAAAATTGTGGCATATGGGCATCTGTGATGAAAGACCTTATATTGTGTTGTTATGTACTGAAATTATTATTGATATTTACACATGCGGCGTGACAAGACGGGCTATATATGTGGGTTAGCGCATGTGGCGAGATAAGGTGAGAATATTATTGTGCGTATGCGAGGAGACAAGGATGGGCATTTGCATTATTGTTGCGCATATGGCGAGACAATATGGTCTATGTTGGAGAATAATTCGTGATGACTTGTAATGGCCTGGTGGTATTGTTATTGTTGATATTGGTGTAGTGGTATTCCTACCTTGTGTGAGTTATACCTGTACATTTTGGGGTAATTGTTTCTTATGTGCCATTTATTGTATCTACTCTTATTTGTTGACTTGATTTGTGATAGAACACATGCACAAGTATAAACGTAATTAATCACCCATATCGTTTTATGAAGATGAACCATGATGTTATTGACCATTTACATTTACTACCGTTCACTTGCCTTCTGTATAAGAGTTGTTCTATTGGCAAGTGAGTTGTCCGTGCGGTCAGGATTCCTTGCGAATATTTGATATTGTCACTCCCTTGGCACGTCAGTTGTCTGTGCGGTTATTAATTGTAATGTGGGCACGGGATGTCAGGTGATTAGGGTTCACGAACTGGGACCCGTGAAATGTGACTATGAGGTGAAGTACCTCGGGAAAATCTTTGAACAAATATTGTGTGGAAGCGGTTGCTCCTATTGAATTATTACTTGTTCCCTCTTCTTGGTTTCACCGAACTTAAACTGCGTTTAGCTTCCTCTACGGTAGTATTACCTGTTTGTCCTATTGTTAATCGTTGTTTCTAGTGCTTTATTACAAGTATTGTTTTTGTTATCTTTACCATTGTTAGCTTTATATTGTCACCGAGATTAGTTTTGATACTTATTGGGTACCGTTGTGGTGAACTCATGCTTCACTTTATGTACATTTTTTGTGCAGATCCACGTACTTGGGGTTTGTTGTTCATTAGCTAACTGATCTGGCATTGTTGTGGAGACTCAAGGTATACCTATTGTTGCGTTCGCAGGCTTCAGAGTAACAACATATCCCTATGCCCTTTCTTTATTTTCAATTAACAAACAAACACATTTTCTTTTTAACCTTTTTATTAAAATAATTCCCTTTACGAGTGTGTTTGGTATAAGAAAAAATATTTTTTTGGAAAACAAGTACTAATATTATTCATTTTTCGGTGTTTGGTACGCAAATTAAGGAAAATAACTTCGCAAGAGTATTCATAAATAATTTAGATATAATAAACACGAAGCCATAAACTTTAACCAGCAACCTTCCGAACCCATAAATTTCATAAAGTTCCGAACCGCTAAACTTTCGAAACCGCGAAATTTCGAACCCGTAAACTTTATAATTTCTAAATGCCTAAACTTCCACACATAAACCTCTAAACCTATAACTTTTGAACTTGTTAAATTTCGAACTTGTAAACCGAAAGATGAAAAAACTAAAATTGAAAATATATAAAAAATATTTTTTTTTTGCGGGAGGGGGGGGGGGGGTTGGGGGGGTG
>ML428636.1:1909-68937 GCA_005239525.1 Nicotiana knightiana | reverse complement strand
CCCACCCCACCCCCCAATTCTGAAGGGTGTAGATACAAAGAAGTTTGTGCTCCGAAGCCCATCCCGAAGAAGTTCAGAATGCCCGATCTCCCGAAGTACAACGGGACCTCGGATCCCAATGAGCATAATACTGCCTATACTTGTGTTGTGAAAGGGAATGACTTAAAAGATGACGAGACTGAGTCCGTCCTATTGAAAAAAATTGGAGAAACACTGTCAAAGGGGGCCATGATGTGGTATCATAACCTACCCCTAAATTCCATAGATTCATTTTCCATGTTGGTAGAATCTTTTATTAAGGTGCATACCGGCGCCATCAAAGTCGCTACGAGGAAGTACGACATCTTTAAAATCAAACATAGAGCAAACGATATGCTAAGGGAATTTGTATCTCGCTTTCAAATAGAGCGAATGTAATTACCACCAGTCTCCGATGACTGGGAAATACATGCCTTCACTCAGGGCTTGAATGAACGAAGCTCAATAGCTTCGAAGCAACTAAAATAGAATCTGGTTGAGTATCCCGCCGTAACTTTGGCGGATGTGTACAACAGATATCAGTCAAATATCAGGGTCGAAGATAACCGGTTGGGAGCCCCCCTCGAGCTCTGTGTATCCCAGTAGGCTCATGGATAAGGAATCAAAGCCTGCAGAAAGGGAGCCGAGATCGAGCCGAGGAAGATATCAGCCATATGCTAAAGACCAAAGAGATACTACAAGACGAGACACGCCTCGAAACGACCTGAGGATAATTCGGGGCCAGAATTCTCGGGGACTTATGAGAAAAAATAGGTTCGACAGACATTCGATACCGATGGAGGCACCCCGATTATCAGAACACAACTTCAATATCGATGTCTCGAATATCATATCAGCCATGGGCAAAATCAGATACCAGGTGACCGAAACCCACGCAGTCAGATCCTTCTCGAAGAGACCCCAGCTTAATGTGCGGATATCACGGCATCCACGGTCATAGGACCGATGATTGTATGCAGCTTCGAGAGGAGGTGGCTCGGCTGATCGGCGAAGGGCACCTTCGAGAATTCCTAAGCAATCGAGCCAAGAGCCACTTCCGAGAAACAGAGGCGAACAGGAGGAAGGAACCAAAATAACCTCAGCACATCATTCACATGATCATTGGAGGAACCGACGTCCCTCAAGGGTCTGTGATCAAACGGACAAAAGTGTCCGCCGCAACAGAAGAGCAAACTCGGAACTATATGTCCGAGGACATTATTGCGTTCAGTAAAGAAAACTTCAAGACCTTGTCTCAACCACATAATAATGCACTGGTAATTTTCTTTCTCTTGAATAACTTTCAAATTAAATGTGTGCTCGTGGATCCAGGTAGCTCGGCCAACATAATTAGGTCGAAGGTGGTGGAGCAGCTCGGACTGCTCGATCAAATCGTACCCACCTCTCGAATCCTCAATAGATTCAACATGGCGAGCGAGAAAACAAAGGGGGAAATCATCCTCCAGATCAACGTGTACGATACAGTTCAAGACACCAAGTGCATGTCATCGGAGGCGGCATGAGATACAATGCCTTGCTTGGAAGGCCGTGGATACATAACATGAGGGCAGTACCATCAACTCTTCATCAGATAATGAAGTTCCAACAAAATACGGTGTAAAAATAGTATATGGGGAGCAACATTCGGCAAGGGATATGTTCGCGGTGCAAGACGTGGCACCAACATCCATACCCTCTATCTCGGAGGAGACATAGGACAAACAGGCCCTCGAGGATGACGAAGACGACTTCCTCGCTCCTCGAACCTCCGTTTCCCCCGATGAATCGGATGAAACAAAATCGACAATTGAAGAGATGGAGCAAACTGTTTTGGTCGAGCATCTCCCAGACCGAAAGGTATACGTGGGAACGGGGTTAACCCCCGAACTCAGGAAAAAACTCATTTAATTCCTTATTAACAATATAGATTGTTTCGCTTGGTCCTATTTTGACATGACAGGGATCCCTCCGGAAATAACCACCCATCGACTAAGGGTCGACCCCAGGTTCAAACCGATAAAGCAAAAAACTCCTCAAGATAGGGTCCTTTAGAGAAGTAAAATATCCCGAATGGTTGGCCAATGTAGTGGTAGTTCCCAAAAAGGGGAATAAATTAAGAATGTGCGTAGATTATAAAGACTTAAATAAAGAATGCCCTAAAGACTCATTCCCGTTGGCCAACATCGATCACTTGATTGATGCCACGACCAGCCACGAGATCCTCACTTTTCTCGATGCCTACTCCAGGTACAATCAAATTCAAATGAATCCCGAGGATAGGGAAAAGACTTCGTTCATCACAAAGTATAGAACGTACTGCTATAATGTGATGTCCTTCGGGCTAAAAAACACAGGAGCCACGTACCATGCCTAGTTAATAAGATGGTCGAACATCAAATAACCAATTCCATTGAAGTTTACATTGATGATATGCTAGTTAAGTCCCTGCGCCCAGAGGACCATTTGATTCATTTGCAGGAAACACTCGACATCCTTAGAAGTTACAACATGAATCTCAATACTGATAAATGTGCCTTCGGAGTAGGCTCGGGCAAATTCTTAGCCTTCATGGTGTCAAACAGGGGGATTGAGATCAATCCCGATAAAATCAAGGCCATCATAGAAATCACGGTGGTAAACAATGAGAAAGTCGTACAGCGGTTGACCGGACGGATAGCGGCCTTGGGCTGGTTCATCTCGAGGTCATCAGACAGGAGTCATCATTTCTTCTCCTTGCTCAAAAAGAAAAACAGCTTCGAGTGGACTCCGGAATGCCAACATGCCTTAGAGGAAATGAACTGATATCTATCAAGCCCACCTTTAATCCACACCCCAAAGGAGGATGAAACGTTGTACATATATCTGACCGTATCTGAGGTAGTGGTAAGTGGTGTGCTGGTTCGGGAAGAACAAGGTATGCAATTCCCGGTCTACTATGTAAGTCGAACCTGTGAGATGTCGAAACCAGGTATCCGCACTTAGAAAAATTAGCTCTTGCACTAATAAGTGCATCTCGAAAATTAAAGCCTTATTTTCAATGTCATTGCATTTGCGTTTTAACAACGTATCTTCTTCGAAGCATATTGCATAAACCCAAATTATCGTGCGGATTGGCCATATGGGCCATCAAACTCGGGGGGTATGATATCGAATATCAACCCCGAATAACAATCAAGTCCCAAATTTTGGCAGACTTCGTGGCCGACTTTACGCCGACCCTTGTGCCCGAGGTAGAAAAAGAACTCTTACTGAAGACGTGCACATCGTCAGGGGTATAGACCCTATTCACCGACGGTGCCTCGAATGTGAAAGGGTCCGGGCTCGGCATAGTTCTGAAACAACTTACGAGCGGTATGATTAGACAATCAAGTCATCGAAACAAAATGTGACTCCCTTCTGGTAGTAAACCAAGTTAATGGGAGCTTCAAGGTTCGAGAAGAGAGGATGCAGAGTTACTTAGATAAGCTTCAAGTCACGTTGCATAGATTCAAAGAATGGACTCTGGTCCACATACCTCGAGACAAAAACAGCAAGGCTGAAGCACTCGCAAACCTGGGATCATCCGTCGAAGAAAACGACATACTCCCCAGGGCTGTAGTACAGCTATCCAAGTCGGTGATAGAAGAACGCCACGCTGAGATCAACTCCACCAGTCTGACATGGGATTGGAGAAATTAGTACACTAATTATTTGGGGGAGCGGGAAGCTACCCAAGGACCCAAAGGAGTCGAGGGCCTGCGAACCAAAGCAGCCCGATTTTCACTCTACGAAAATGGAACTCTATACAGAAGGACCTTCGATGGTCCCTTAGTAGTATGCTTGGGACCGGGGGACACTGATTACGTGCGCCGAGAAATCCACGAGGGCACATGCGGAAATCACTCCGGTGGTGATTCCTTAATTCGAAAGGTGATCAGAGCAGGTTACTATTGGGATAGCATGGAGAAGGATACAAAAGAATTCGTCCAAAAATGCAACAAGTGCCAGAGATTTGTACCAATGATTCTCTAACCCGGTGAACAACTACATTCAGTCTTATCACCATGGTCGTTCATTAAATAGGGAATGGGAATGGACATCGTTGGTCCCCTACCTATGGAACCGGTAAAAGCTAGATTTATTCTATTTATGACTGACTATTTCTCAAAATGGGTGGAAGCGCAGGCCTTCAAAAAAATAAGAGAAAAAGAAGTCCTCGACTTCATCTGGGGTCATATCATGTGTCGATTCGGGATCCCCTCTGAGATAACATGTGATAACGGGAAGCAGTTCATCGGAAGCAAAGTAACAAAATTCCTCGAGGCTCATAAAATCAAATGGATCCTATCAACTCCCTACCACCCATGTGCAAATGGTCAGGCCCAATCCACAAACAAAATCGTCATTCAAAACTTGAAAAAGAAATTAGAAAATGCAAAAAGAAAATGGAGATAAATGTTGCCCGAGGTTCTATGGGTATATCAAACAACTTCACAATCAAGCACAGGAGAGACGCTGTTCTCTCTAACATATGGGTCCGAGGCTTTGATACCGGTCTGTAACAACCCGACCGGTCGTTTTGGAAATTTAAGCTTTATTCAGTGGCATAAGGTCTTGAACAACTTCACATTATGTATATCGACCTGCGTGCGTGGTTGGATTCAGTTACCGGATAATCCGGAGTCAAATGGGAAGGAAAAATTTCAATTTTTGAAGCTTAAGTGATGGAAGTTCACCGGAGGTCTGACTTTTGAGTAAACGGCCTCGGAATGAGTTTTTGGGTGATTCCAACAGCTTCGTATGATGATTTTTGACTTAGGCACGCGCCCGGAATTGGTTTTGGAGGTCCGTAGAGTAATTTGAGGTAATTTGGCGAAAGTTAGAATTTCGACGATTTCGGCCGATAGTTGAAATTTTGATATCGGGATCGGAATGGAATTCCAAGAGTGGTTGTAGGTCCATTGTGTCATTCATGACTTGTCTGCAAAATTTGGCGTCATTCCGGGATGAATTGATAGGTTTCGGCACGAGTTTTGATATTTGAAGATTTGAAAATTTATAAATTTGATTTTTGGTTTGATTCGTCGTTTCGGCATTGTTTTATGTGATGTAAAACCTCGGGCGAGTCCGTGTTAGGTTATATGACTTGTTTGTATGATTAGACGGGGTCCCGAGGGCCTCGAGTGTGTTTCGGATGGGCTTCAGGTCAATTTTCTTCAACTCTTCACTATTGATTCTGTCTTATGGTTTTTCTTCTATGCGATCGCATAGGCATAGACGCGATCGCATAGTGTTCTGTGACCCACCCAATTTTTACTCTTCGCAATCGCATCATTTCATACGCGATCACATAGCACATTTTTGGTCAGTAAATATTTTCCTTCTATGCGATCGCATCACTCCACACGCGATCGCATCACTCATTTTTGGTCAGCAAACATTTTCCTTCTATGCGGTCGCATCACTCCACACGCGATCGCATAGAACATTTTTGGTCAGTAAACATTTTCTTTCTATGCGATCGTATCATTCCTTACGCAATCGCATAGCACATTTTTTGGTCAGTAAATATTTTCCTTCTATGCGATCGCATCAATCCTTACGCGATCGCATATCATATTTTAGGCCAGTAATTATTTTCCTCTACGCGATCGCACTTAAACTCTCGCGATCGCAATGCTTAAAAATCTGGGCAGACAGATTATATTCCAAAATCGAGGGTTAGGCCATTTTTATCATATTTTGACTTCTAGAGCTCGGTTCTTGACGATTTTAGGTGGGTTTTTCACGAAATTCGATTGGGTAAGTGTTCTTCAACTAGAATTAAATATATTCCATGCTTTTATATTTATTTTCATCCTTTAATTTGTGTTTTGAGTTGAGAAAAATGTTGGTTTTTGAAGAAAATTTCTAAAATGAAAAATAGTTATTTGAGGGACCAAATGGTATCGGAATTTGATAAATTCTGTATGGTTGAACTTGTATTGGAATGGGTATTCGGATTTTGTAAAATTTGACAGGTTTCGAGGTATGGGACCGAGGGTCGACTTTTGGGTCAATTTTTATACTTTTGTAAAGATTGAAACTTTATTATCCAGAATAGTTCCTTACAAGTTTTATGTGTATTTTGAAGTTGTTTGGTTGATTTTGAGCTGTCCGGAGGTCTTTTCGCCAAGAAGTTCATTTTAGAGTAGAGTGTTGTCGTCTTTGAGGTAAGTATCTTGCCTAACCTTGTGTGGGGGAACTACCCCTTAGGATTTGAGTCTTCTATGTTGATTGTAGCCCGTGTACGCGAGGTGACGAGTGCATACTAGGACTTATTTGTCGAAGGTTGGACTTTTAGGGTTCTTAGGTCCTTATACTTCCTGTGTAGGAAGTTATAATTGCTATGACTGCGTTTTTGATTGCTAATTTCATCCTTTCCGTCTTGAATTAGAATTACTTGCTTTTAAAATTCCTTTGTTGATTATTGATCTTAATTGGCTTATTGAAGATTTTACCTCTTTTATCATTATGTCATATTTTTCTTCACAAACTGCCTACTTAGCTAGAATTTGTATCATCTCACCCTATAATTGTTTAGCAGTAATTGGAATATCTATACGTTGGTATCAAGCATGCCCGTGAGTCGTATATTGCGATTTATATGAATTTCCCTTAAGTGCTACTTAGGTTTAGTTTGATAATCATCTCTGTTGATGGTATCTCCTTGGTTTGGCCTGTTACTGAGCATTTGTTCAAGCTGAGTTTTATTCCGTGAAGCTAGTTTTTTAAGAAAGATTGGTTATAATTGTTTTCCCTTACCGGAATGATTTGGTTTCTTCTTGTTGTGAACTTGAATATTGAGAATCGTTGCTATATTTGTTTTGTTTTCCCCTCGTTACACTGTTTCTCTTTGTGCTTGGCATTCCCTTCAGTGGCTACTACTTATGAGTGAGTTTTACCATTGTTGTGATTTAAGTTATTGTATTGTTTTGCTCGTCGCATTTGGCATTTCTCTCTTTGTTGCTTTTGCGCTTGTTGTGGCAACGTACGTTATTTCTGTCGTATTCTGGTTGTTTTCTCCATTGGCTGCATTGCATATTTAAATTGGGACTACGGACATATTCCGGGAGCTTTCCCCCTGTACTGCATTGCATAATTAAATTAATACTACGGACGTATTCCGGGAGCTTTCCCCTGTACTGCATTGCATATTTAAATTGGGACTACGGACGTATTCCGGGAGCTTTCCCCTGTACTGCATTGCATATTTAAATTGGGACTACGGACGTATTCCGGGAGCTTTCCCCCAGCACTGCATATTTATTTTGGGACTACGGACGTATTCCGGGAGCTTTCCCCGTATACTGCATTGCTAATTCTGAACTACAGGACGGAATCCCAGTTGTTGTATATTGAAGAAAACTATGTTTGAAAGACAATTACTGAAAAGTAAAGTTTAAAGGCATTTACCTTGAAGGAAACTATGCATGCAAGGTTATTATTTCAAAAGGTATGTTTGTAAAATATTTATTTTGAAGAAAGCTATGTTTGAAAAACATTTATTGGAAGGTACATTTGAAAAGTGTAACGACCTGGCCGGTCGTTTCGAGAGTTTAGCCTCGTTTATCCTATTTCTGCATTTATCATATATCGCTAGCCTGTTTTTGTTGGGTTGGGTCAGTTGGTTTGGGTCCGGAATGGCCATGGTGAGAATTGAGGCCTTTAGTCTCCTAAAGTAGCCTAAAAGTTGAGAAAGTCAACTGAGAGTTGACTTATTGGTGAACGATTTCGAAATGCATATTTTATGGCTCGGATAACTCGTTAGGTGATTTGGGACTTAGGAGTGTGTTCAGAACGAAGTTTTGATGTCCGGTGTAGAATGAGGCGTGAATTGGCGAAAGTTAGTTTTTGGCGATTTACTATCGGCAGTGGAAAATAGGATATCGGGGTCGGAATGGGATTCCGGAAGTTGGAACAGGTTCGTAATTGGGTATGTGTGCAAAATTTCAGGTCAATCGAAGGTGTTTTGGTTGGTTTCAGCGTAATTGGTGAAATTTGGAAGTTCCAAAGTTCATAGGCTTGAATTTGATGTGATTTTGGTGTTTTTGCGTTGTTTTTGGTGTTTCGATGGCTCGATTAAGTTTGAATGATGTTATGGGATATGTTGGTATGTTTGGTTGAGGTCCCGAGGGCCTCGGGTGTGTTTCGGGTGGTTAACGGACCAACTCTTGGCTTGAAAACTGGGCAGATTTTTGCTGGTGTGAAGTTCTGGTTTCCTTCTACGTGACCGCGAGAGGATGTATGCGATCGCGTAGAGTATAAGAGTGGGGCAGACATTTTGTTCTATGCAATCGCGTGGTTAGGATTGCGATCGCATAGGTTGGTCAAGTAAGGCAGTGCGATCGGGTGGGTGTTTGTGCGATCATGTAGAGGATTATGAGGCGCGTGTGTGGGGTGGAGAGTTGTTCTATACGATCGCGTGTATTGGTCTGCGATCGCATTTAATGGCAGGTCTGTGCATCGCGATCGCATGTCTATAATCGCGATCGCACTGAGGAAAATTTAATGGCTGGGCAGAATAATCTAAAAGGCCATTTGTGCGAGAATAGTTCATTTTCCTGCATTGTTGAACGAGTTGGGAGCTCTTTTGAGAGGGTTTGAAGAGGAAATTGAAGGGAACAATTGGAGGTAAGGTTTTAAACTTCATAAATCGTTTATATGTCGTTTTCTAAGTAATTAAACCATAAAAATTGTTGGAATTAAACCCAAATTTGGGAAAGAAGGGTGCATGGAAATTGGATTTTTCTTTTGAGGATTTGAGTGGGCAATTGTGGTCCGATTTTAGTGTTCTTGGTATGTGTAGAATCGTGAGGATGAGGATTCTAGTGATGCAAATTTTATCAAATTCCGAGGTGTGGGCCCGAGGTTTGGATATTGCCGAATTCGAGATTCTTGTATAATTTGATAGTCTTCGATTGGGTTGTGTTCCTTTGGTATATATTAATGATATTAAACTGGTTTTGCCTAGATTCTGAGCAATCGGGAGTCAATTTGAGGGGCAAGAGCATAGCGGGATAGTGTTGTGGCCCGGTAGAGGTAAGTAATGGTTATAAATCTTTTCCTGAGGGTATGAAACCCCGGACTACATATTTCTTATTGATTTTAGAATGGCGCACATGTCGGATGACGAGTATGTGGCGCGCACTGATTTTTGGATTGGACTAGGTTGTTACACCCCATATTTTCGTACGTGAATGTACGTCATAAGTAAATTGATGGAAGCTCGGAAAATGAAATGTTACATTCTGCATTTTCATATGTTAAAGTTTCGCCTTCAGTTAATCAACATACACTCGGGGATGAGACTATCTTGAGGTTATACACATTTATGTTATTTATAACAAGCGATAAGTAAGTGTCACGAAGGATAAAGGGTAAACGAATCAAAGAAAATGAGTTTCATTGAAGGTTGTCGATTTGGAATAAAATACGGTTCGAGCCATAATACCCGGTATTTATTGACTAGAATCACACAAGGTACCCCATAATCACGATAGTAGGCTACGTAAAGAGTATTAAAAGTGAGTAGTATTTTAAGTAATTTGAGATAATTCTTTATTATGTAGATTATTGGTTAATAGGGGAATTAGCAAGTTAATTAAAATTAGCAGGTAATTAATTAATAACATTGGGATAAGACTTAACCCCCCCCCCCCAACGTGGAAAGCCTTCATTACCTATTTAATGACTATTTGTTTAAGTGGAAAGGTGTCACACTTTGAGAAAGAAAAGTGACATCATGCATGGAATGTGGGGCCTACCCAAAAAAATTTAAAGATAGCTTCATAATTCAACAATAATTCCTAATCTCTTAAGAAAAGTTTCTGCCAAGCTTTCAAACCTTTCCATATATATACTTAGTAACGTTAACTCTAAAATCTCTTGAAAAAAAAAGAGTTTCAAAGATGCAACATTTTCTAATCTCTTGAAGAGTTTCTGCTAAGCTTTCAAGCTTCCTATTACATACACATAGTAACGTGAATTCTAAAATCTCTTGAAAAAGAGTTTCAACAAAGATGATTTTGCAATAGCAACGCTATTTATTTGGGAATTTCATACGGATTTTCTCTACTCCGGGTATGTTATGGCTATCCCTTCTTTCTTTTGGCATGGTCCAAATTATACTGAAGAAATGAGCAAATATAAAATTTATATAAATTACTCTATTCATATAAATAGTAGAGGTGTCTATATTCTTGATTCCCCATGAGAAATATTATTATCTTCTATTCATGGGTCCCGAAAATACGTATGTTGGTAAAGTTTATTTCATGATATTAATCACGGGCATAATGGCCTTATGACGTACCGAGAGATTTTATTGACATATTTCATATGCATTTCATGCATTTACATATGCACATTGACCCATAACCAGATGGCGTTATATATGTATATATATGTATATGGGATATGGGAAAAGGTAACGGCGTTATATACGCACCACCACCTGATCAGTTGGTATATGATGTTGATGTTGCCCATAGTGGCTGAAATATGGTTCAAACACCGTTATATACGCGTATATATGTATGTATATTCAAACGACATTATATATATATATATATATATATATATATGTATATATATACATATATATATATATATGTATATGTATATGGGATATGGGAAAGTTTTTGGCGTTATATACGCACCACCACCTGATCAGCTGGTATACGATGATGATTTTGCCCACAGTGGCCGATATGATATGATGGGATGCCCTCAGAGGCTGATGATGTTATGAAACATGTACCTATGCACGACATGACATTCATACGCATATGCATGACGCTAAAAGTAATTTATGATTTACAAAGTTATTCGGGCTTACAGGTTGAGTCATGTACTCTATATTTCTTCCATATCTCTTGTGTACTTATTTATGTGCCTACATACTCGGTACATTATTCGTATTGACGTCCCTTTTTCCTGGTGACACTGTGTTTCATGCCCGCAGGTCCCGATACACAGGTCGAGAGCCCTCCAAGTAGGCTATCAGCTCAGCGGAAGATGTTGGTGTGCTCCATTTGCTTCGGAGTCGCTTGTTTGGTTAGTATGATTTAAACGTGTATTGTTTGGTATGGCGAGACTTTGTCCCGACCTTTACGACATTTATGTACTCTTAGAGGCTTGTAAACATATGTCGTATACGTGAAAGATTGTACGGCCTTGTCGGCCTATGTTTTGAGTTTATAAATGATTATGTTGGCCTATTAGGCTCGTATGTCACGTTTATATGATGATGTAACAAGAAAGATATGTTACGTTGGTGCTCGGTTGAGTAAGGTACCGGGTTCCCGTCAGGGCCCATCGGTTTGGGTCGTGACAAAAGTGGTATCAGAGCAGTTATGTCCTAGGGAGTCTACAAGCCGTGTCTAGTAGAGTCTTGTTTATGGGTGTGTCGTGCACCACACTTATAAGCAGGAGGCTGCAGGGCATTAGGATTGTCACTCTTTCTTCTTACTTTAGATCATGTGGTAGAGCCCACTTATAAGAACTCAAATTCCGAAATTTTATTTTTATTCGTAATAAGACGATGCCTACGTTCAGAAAGATGATCGATAAGCGATATAGCTGTGGAAGTGTTGAATTAGAGGAACTCGACTTTGTACCATGCTTATGATAAGTAAGTATGAGGTCTTCAGCAGATCGTGTGCGTACTGAAAGGTGCAAGCCTCTTCATAAGGAGCCATAAGTCAAGAATGCCTATGCACCTCTACGGTGAAAGACAATGAGAGATTAAGAAGATAAATACAAGTTTCAACAAGCAAAAGAAGCAAGACGAAGAAGGGTACGAGGCGCCCAGTTAATGAAGATTAATAGTGTTTATAATTGAGGCAGAGGAACATAAGCTTTTTGAGTTATATTCAACAGTAACAAGGGTATGTACAATTGGTCACGCCCATTTTAGTTATGCCCTGTGGGGGCTAACAGGTGTAGATTAAGATGAGGACGGGATATCACGATCCGGATGGGGTTAGAATGGCACAAAATAGTGAATGGATTGTTTGATTTTGTTGGAATTAAGGCTATTACAAATATGCCAATAGATTTTCTTGTTAGACACCCAGATGGTGCACCCTAGAATATTACGATTAGATGTGAATACTAGCATTCAGAAGATAGGCACTGAAAGCCTGGATGGGATAAATATACCCTAAGTGTGGATCTCATCCCTAGTAGAGCGAGGATGTTGAGAAACCCAAAGAGATATAGGATGGAGCAAAGGGAAGCTAAAAGCAAAGAATGTCGTATTGAAGTTTTCACAAAAAAAAGGATATGCAAAAATATTAGAAGAGTAATGAGAAGAGAGATAAGGAAGTATTATGAATAAGGTGTGATACATGGATGATAACGGTAGAGTGTTACAGAACCTATTTTCAAATGAATTAAGAGACAAAAGGTGATGGGCCTTAAGACAACGAAAGAGTATAGGCCATAAGGTTATATTCTCATTTCTAGAAATAAGTTCGTAACTCCAACGCGACTACCAGAGGGGAGAGTTAATCCCCAGAGTAACAGAGATCAGTATGGACTGGCAAACGAGATAAACTAAATATGAATTAGGGACTGAATGATTGGGAAGTACTCGACATCATGGGAATTTCAGATTTCGTTCCAGCGATAATAGAAGGGACCACAGAAGAAGATTTACGATGAATACAAAGAATAGTCATTCGGGGAGACGCTTCCCTAGAGGAAGGAATGTGAGCAAAGTCAAGCTTAAGAGACTGTATGTGCCAGTTACGCTAAGTGTCACCCTCGCGAGTAAGGGAATTTGTCATCCTTGGTATAGAAGAATTTCCGCAAGGCGAGTAAGGATCATTGATGATGAGAAACGATGCCAAAGATGAAAAGGTGAAATATATATAGGTAGATCCTCGTGGATTCAGTTTTTAGTACATCCCTAAAGGGGGGAAATATGGAGTAATATGGCATCAAGCCAGAATTAAGTGGTTCTAGTGACTATGGAATGGTAAAGGAAGAATGCGATAAATGAAAGAGGAATGAGATGGAACCTATCCAAATCTTACAGATATGCTAGATTCAAGAATATTGTGCAAGCACGACATCAAGGAGAGGTAGTAAAGGTTCCTGCCCGAGCTGTTATTAATAAATAAGGAGCCAGTGTGAGACGTAAGTTAAGACAAAAGAAATAAACCAAGAAAGATTACAAGGAATATTAATATGAGAATGGGCCAACGAGTAGTTAGTAATTGGTCAGGAAGATCCCAATTATGGCTAAACAGGAGTTTATAAACGAGTCATAAGATCGTGTGAGATAAAAAAAGTAGAACCCAACATGGAGAGTTCAGCCTCGAATAATATCATTATAATACTTGAGATATATTCAAACAAGAGTCGGGGTAGCTAAAGACACCGTATGAGTGTTACTGGGATAAAAGAAAGTGCCACTGGGAAGGCAGTCAAACTATCAGTTCAAAAACAACCATACGAGCACAAGGGCGTGGAGATAAGTAACTACGGATAAGTATAGCCAAGGAAGGACATCAGAAGGTCTGTCGAGTATACGATGTAATAATCTCGCATCTTTATAAGAGTCAGAGGGTCTTCCTTAAGTACTACGATGAAAGACTAGCTTGGAAAATAAGGAAGAAGGCTTCAACCTCAGTAAAACGACCTAAAGAGGAAATGGTCGTGTGACAACAGTCTCAAAACAACATTATATGCACTCCCTAAGAAAGTGACACCTACAGTGGCTAATGAACAAGGAGTAAAATCAGAAGTGATATTCAAGATCATATGAGTTGTATGGAATTTCAATATATATGAGCACTAAGATAAGCTAAGTATGGACGCAACAAGGTGGTAAAAAGATCAGGAAAAGTAATAGCTTACGTTCAAAGAAAGCTAAGATGAAGCGAAAGAATTATTTGATCAAAGATCCAGGGTTAGTACGCTATGGATACACTCAAGATTTTGGTGCATTATCCAGGCAGCATATTTGTTGACAATCATACGGCCATAGAAGACTCTGGTATAAGTTAAAGAATGAATTCAGCCAGGGCATAGTCAAAGGATTGAGTTGGTAGAAAATTGTATCATGAATATTCCATAACGCTCATGAAGGGCTAAAGTAATACCATGAGCCGCAGATTAGAAGATAGCTTAAGCCTACATAAAGGTTGTACAGAGGAAAGAGGAAACTAAAGAGTTACATCAACTAAGTAAATCAAGAGTCTGATTACTGGATCCAGAAAATTATAGACCTCATGATTGAGAACATTGCAGGATTACTCTTAATATCAGAGGTACAAGAGAGAAAGTACACCAACCATATTCTATAACGGCCCTACAATAAAGCCAGTTAGAAAAGTACCAGCCTCATAAAAAGTCAGTACGAAGCTCCCATCGGATTATGGATGCACTAGAGGTGCATTATAATAGAACTTCAAGTTATGGACAGAAATTATACCTATGTGGAAGGGAGGTCATGAAAGAAATAGAAAATACGATGCAAAATTTGAAGGTAAATTAGATAAAAGTTGAATAATGTACGAGATACACAAATGCAGAAGGTTGTGAATAGTCCATACTTCGGATAAAAGGCTAGAAGCGCTGGGATTCAGTATTGATAGTGGTATCGTTAGTGGCATATCTTCCACACTATGGTTTCTAGGTATCGAGGAGGCTAATTAAGAGAGTAAAGAAGAGTTAGATACGATGTGATATCTCGCTTGATGTTCCAGAATGACATAAGGAAATCTATGATGTAAGCAAGTTGAAGGAAGGTTGCGAGTAGAATAAATAAATATATGTAGGATGGAATCTAAAGTATGATAAAGCGACAAGGTTTTGGGAAGACAGGAATAAGGACAAGAAAGAGCGAGTGAGAAGGTGATGAGAGACGGATAAGTTCTAGGAATTAAGCCCGTGAAAACAAGAGAGCTGATGATTCTCGAAGTTATAGAAAGCCCAGTATAGCCTGAATAAACTCAAAGGAGTTACTCATCATAAGTAGCATTTAAAAGAGATGGAATGCAGCCTGGATAGTAAAATAAGGGTGTAATTGTGGTAGATAAAGGATGATGTTTGGACCTTCGATTACGTAACGATTTGAAGAAATGGATTCATGAATTTTACGGGATTAATTTACCCACATAAGGTAAATCAACAATGGATGGACAAAAGTCGCAAAGTATGAGATGATATTAGGCAGTCATTCTTAAGATGAATAGTAATGAGGGAGCATTAAAGGACATAGATTTATATACATAGGATCAGCAACGAGAGTAACCTTGAGTTTGGTAGCAGACCTCAGTAATGATAAATCAAAGTAAGAGTTATGGAAGTAAAGTCATACGGATGGATAAATGGATCTATAAAATAAGGTATAACAATATTCATAAGTTCAACAAAGCACTGAGCGAAGAACTTCAGTATACCTATAGATGACAAAGGGACATCTTGTCAAGCCCTGTATATGTTTACAAAGTAAGGCCTAGAGATTGTTCAAAAGTTGGAGGAAAAGAGGAGAAGAGTCGCATAGGCGCACTTACAAGGTCAAAGTCGTACATGCTGCATGATAGAAGGTAACAACAGTTACGAGACTAGACGTATTCCGACCATAAGTCATGGTGTGAAAAAGAGGCCAAAAGGGGAAAATTCCCTGGCCTTTGGAATTATTCACAGAACAATTTCCTAAATGGCAAGGAGAGTACTAAATTATTCGGAAGGCACAAGTTATGAAAATGATAAGTGCATCAATCAACATTCGAGGACGAATGTTCCAAAGGGGGGAATGATGTTACACCCCATATTTTCGTACGTGAATGTAGGTCATAAGTAAATTGATGGAATCTCAGAAAATGAAATGTTACATCCTGCATTTTCGCATGTTAAAGTTTCGCCTTCAGTTAATCAACATAGACTCGGGGATGAGACTATCTTGAGGTTATACACATTTATATTATTTATAACAAGCGATAAGTAAGTGTCATGAAGGATAAAGGGTAAACGAATCAGAGAAAATGAGTTTTGTTGAAGGTTGTCAATTTGGAATAAAATACGGTTCGAGCCATAATACCCGGTATTTATGGACTAGTACCATACAAGGTACCCCATGACCACGATAGTAGGCTACGTAAAGTGTATTAAAAGTGAGTAGTATTTTAAGTAATTTGAGATAATTCTTTATTATGTAAGATTATTGGTTAATAAGGGAATTAGCAAGTTAATTAAAATTAGGAGGTAATTAATTAATAACCTTGGAATAAGACTTAACCCCCCCCCCCCAAAGTTGAAAGCCTTCATTACCTATTTAATGACTACTGGTTTAAGTGGAAAGGTGTCACACTTTGAGAAAGAAAAGTGATACCATGCATGGAAAGCGGGGCCTACCCAAAAGAACTTAAAGATAGCTTCATAATTCAACAATAATTCCTAATCTCTTAAGAAAACAATCTGACAAGATTTCAAAGCTTTCCATTACATATACTTAGTAATGTTAACTCTAAAATCTCTTGAAAAAAAAGGAGTTTCAAAGATGCAACATTTTCTAATCTCTTGAAGAATTTCTGCTAAGCTTTCAAGCTTTCTATTACATATACATAGTAACGTAAATTCTAAAATCTCTTGAGAAAGAGTTTCAACAAAGATGATTTTGCAAAATCAACGCTATTTCATACGGATTTTCTCTACTCCAGGTATGTTATGGCTATCCTTTCTTTCTTTTTGCATGGTCCAAATTATACTGAAGAAACGAGCAAATACACAATTTCTATAAATTACTCTATTCATAGAAATAGTAGGGGGTGTCTATATTCATGATTCCCTATGAGAATTATTATTATCTTCTGTTCATGGGTTCCGAAAATACGTATGTTGGTAAAGTTTATTCATGATATTAATCACAGGCATAATGGCCTTATGACGTATCGAGAGATTTTATTGACATATTTCATATGCATTTACATATACACATTGACCCATAACCAGATGGCGTTATATATGCGTATATATGTAAATATATGTACATGGGATATGGGAAAATGTTACTGCGTTATATACGCACCACCACCTGATCAGCTAGTATATGATGATGATGTTGCCCACAGTGGCTGAAATATGGTTCAAACAGCATTATATACGCGTATATATGTATGTATATTCAAAAGTCGTTATATACGACGTTATATACGCGTATATATGTATGTATATTCAAAAGGCGTTATATACGTGTATATATGTGTGTGTATATATATATATATATATGGGATATGGGAAAGGTTATGGCGTTATATACGTACCGCCACCTGATCAACTAGTATACGATGATGATTTTGCCCACAGTGGCCGATATGATATGATGGGATGCCCTCAGAGGCTGATGGTGTTATGAAACATGTACCTATGCACGACATGACATTCATACGCATATGCGTGACGCTAAAAGTAATTTATGATTTACAAAGTTATTCAGGCTTACAGGTTGAGTCATGTACTCTATATTTCTTCCATATCTCTTATGTAATTATTTATGTGCCTACATACTCGGTACATTATTCGTATTGACGTCCCTTTTTCCTGGGGACACTGTGTTTCATGCCCGTAGGTCCCAATAGACAGGCCGAGAGCCCTCCAAGTAGGCTATCAGCTCAGCGGAAGATGTTGGTGCGCTCCATTTTCTTTGGAGTTGCTTGTTTGGTTAGTATAATTTAGACGTGTATTGTTTGGTATGGCGGGACTTTGTCCCAACCTTTACGATATTTATGTACTCTTAGAGGCTTATAGATATATGTCGTGTACGTGAAAGATTGTACGGCCTTGTCGGCCTATGTTTTGAGTTTATAAATGATTATGTTGGCCTATTAGGCTTGTATGTCACGTGTATATGATAATGTAATAAGAAAGATATGTTACGTTGGTGCTCGGTTGAGTAAGGTACCGGGTGCCCGTCGCGGCCCATCGGTTTGGGTCGTGACAAAAGTGGTATCAGAGCAGTTCTGTCTTAGGGAGTCTACAACCCGTGTCTACTAGAGTGTTATTTATGGGTGTGTCGTGCACCACACTTATAAGCAGGAGGCTACAGGGCATTTAGGATCGTCACTCTTTCTTCTTACTCTAGATCGTGTGGTAGAACTCACTTATAAGAATTAAAATTCTGAAATTCTTTTTTTATTCGTAATAAGACGATGCCTACGTTAAGAAAGATGATTGATAAGAGATATAGTTGTGGAAGTGTTGAATTAGAGAAACTCGACTTTGTATCATGCTTATGATAAGTAAGTATGAGGTCTTCAGCAGATCATGTGCGTAATGAAAGGTGCAAGCCTCTTCATAAGGCGCCTTAAGGCAAGAATGCATATGCATGATGATTTTATATATCTACGTTATACTGTTGGAAAGAAAGGCTGTGCATCTTGTGATTTAATGACATTGATTTTATGTATTTCTTGCTGCTTAGACTTGATTTATTTTCATTACTACTGAGTTGGTGTACTCACATTACTCCCTGCACCTTTTGTGCAGATTCAGGTGTTAGGGCAGGGTGAGTTGTCTATCTGTTCCAGAGATTCTCGGAGGTTTGCGAGGTAGCTGCATGCATCCGCAGTCCTGCTCCCTCTCCTGCTTACTATTATAGAATTTATATTCGTTGAGTTGTATATTTTATGTAGATGCTCATGACCAGTGACTCCGAGTTCTCGGGGATTGTATTTAATATTCAGTATAGCTTTAACTGTATTATAAATATTTAAAGGAAACCTTTATGTGTAATCAGTATAGTAAAGTTGTAAATGGAAGCTTATTATGATTCGAGTGTAGTTTTGGCTGGCCTAGTTCTACGATAGGCGCCATCACGACTGGCCTAGATTTGGGGTCATGACAGTTTGGTATCAGAGCGGTAGGTTACATAGGACTCACCGGTCATGAGCAGGTTTAGTAGAGTCTTGCGGATCGATACAGAAGCGTCTGTACTTATCCTCGAGAGGCTGCGGAACCCTTAGGAAAAATCTCACATTCTTGAATTCTTGTCATGTGAATCCATTGTATTCATCCAAGAGCGTAACCCTTGAATTCCTTTCATGTATTCGAACGCACACGAGGGCGCTTGGTATCGGCTGTGCATCGACGGCTTGTGGCTTCCATGGATGAGATGTGATTTTGGCATATTGGTAATGGGCCAGTCTGGAGGACTTGAGGCCGGATTCATTCTGTGGCTTGATTGCTGAGATTTTCGTTGTGTGGGCACATGTAATTGGGGACTTTTATGTCCGTTTGTGTTCTTATTGATGAGAATTGGTGACTATATGCCTATGTGGTGGGTGTGATTTGATGGTTAGATGTGTTCAGACTGTGAATTGTGTCAAAAGGGTTGGCTAGAAATGCGGTAAGATTTATCGAGTGTTTGATTTCTATCTCGATTTAGTCTATGGCCTTGAGTTGTGAGCATGTTGGAAGACCTCTCATGTTGTGTAGTTGTGGAGTGAAGCGGATTTTTCTGTTAGGTTATGAGTTCCTGGTGATGTCTTTTGAGCTGATCATTTGCCCCAGTAACGTTCATGTATTTGATTAACAGTGTATTACAGCCGTATTAGCACTCCTTGTTATTGTATTCATTGATGGCGTCCTGGCATATTCGCGTAGCCAAGAGTAGCATACTCAGTATCTGAGGATGGCATTATAAGGATTCAGGGAGGAAAGGCTCTATGCCAATTCTCCGACTGTGAATTTTTGCTTGGTTTAGTAGCATTCATGGGACACGTGGTGTCCAGTGAGGGTATCCATGTGGTCAGACATCTGTGGGTAGAGCTTCTAGAAGCTATATATTTCTATGACCGCCGCTCTAGTGTTAGTTCTGCCATCAGATTCAGGTTTTTACCGCGTATTGTGGTGCCTCGAGGGTAGGCATTGGTTGTGTTCAGATGCAGGAAGGTGTAGTGATTGCGTGATAGTTCTGGTCTTCAGAAGTGTATGGAGAGATAACAGTTGAGGCTAAGCGGGCAGGGGTATCTCTTGTGGGTTGTTCCAGGGTGTGTGGTCCCTATGTAGTTCTATAATAAATTCTCTTCTACCAGTAAAATGATATATATTGTAATTGGAGTTTAGATCGCTTGTGGAAGTTGGCGTGACTGTTACAATGGTGAATACGATATTTGCAGATGACTTGAGTTGTTAGACGGATGGTGATTATTATGGGCATTGTGAGTTATTGTTTGTCTCTATCTTTGGCTTTGAGCCAAGTGGGGAAGTCTGTTAATGCTAAGTTGATTGCATGATTATGTGTGTATTGGTTTCAATTCAAGGTATATTGGTAAATCAGTTATGACATGCAGGTGTGGGGTCTGGGAATGTCACGATTAATGGAAATTTCTTTGATATAGGTTGCAATGTACTTTGTTGGGTAATTGGGTTCTATTGAATGATTTAGTGGAAGTTGTAAAAGGTGTAGTGTGTGCAGTGTATGAATTTTCTTGTGGCTTCAAGTGAGTGGATTACTTTCCTAGTATGTTAGTGTGCAAACGGGTCAGGTCGATTCTATCTAATTGGTCGGTGTGATTGAGATTTATGTTAGAGGGTGTCAAGACTTGTGGCATATCTACATCATCACGGATTCTACATATCGGTATCAGGAAGGTAAAGGTAATGGCTGTAGATTTGCAGGAAGTATCTTCAGGGTAAGTAATTTGAATGTGGTACTTTTGGGGATGTTTGAGAAAGTATTCGGCGGCTTATGAACCTTAGATGGATGGTTTTATGCTTGGGTCATGTGTGGTGAGTCTGGGTTGAAAATTTGTGGTATTACAGCAGGGAGAAGTATCCATTTGAAGGTAAGTCAGAAGGAACTTTGGTAAATAGGGCAACTTGGTAGTAGGTCGGATCGGCATGGTAAGGGATACGATTAGTTCTTGGTTGTTCATGAGGTGACGAGTTTTTTGGTGTTTCTTAGAAATGCTCTTGGATTTTTGGTGGCCTGCGTAGTTTGGTTGAGTTAGAAGAATTCAGTCGTGACGGTTGGTGTTGCGCAAATGGAATTTCAGATGGTTTCTACCGCGGTTAAGGGTGCATATTTTCATATGACATGTAGTGAATTTGATTCTAAATGGGATCCAATGGGAGTTCTTGGCTAGTTGGGTACGTAGTTGCTTGTGGCTCAGAAGGGACCATGGAGTTCCCGTATTTTTCCTAGGTTGGCATGGCGTGTGCGGTATGTTGGGTAGAGTTGAGATTTGCATATGTGAGGTCACGGTTCGGTTTTATAGGGGTATCCCTCGTGGAATGAGTGAGTATTTGGGACGTGTTATGTATTCGAGCGGTGGATTTGTGATCAGATATGGTAATCCGTACGTTTCATGGACTTCGAGACTGAGAGTTCTCATAAATAGGATATTTTGTGGTAGTGAACTGTGAAGATGCGAGCTGAGCTAGTCGGATGTTAGTATGTACCATGATTCCGTCATTGTGAACTTTTCGGTAAGTTATCTATCTGTTGTGGGTGATCAGAGTTAATTTAGGGACACTTGTAGGCTAATATGGGTGTGTGTTCTGCACCAGGTCGGAATTGTTGGCTCCGAGTTTCTATTATTGAGAAATGTACCATTCGATTGTGATTGAGTGTATTCATGTCCTAGAGTGATCTATGAGTTACTCTTCGGTGTTGCGAGGAGTGGTGATTATTGGTTATATGCACATATTGTGCGGTTCTAATTGGGCGTTATAGCTAGATTTGAGTAAGGTAAGTAATTGGGTGTTGCGGGATTGAGACGTGTTGGTTATATACCTTCTGTTTCGGGTGGCATGGTATCGTCCCGTTTCCCCCGTGGTTATGGCAATGCACTTTGAGTACGTGATGTCGAATTTCGAATGGTTATTGATTTTGGGCAAGGTGTCTTGAAGTATTTCAAGTGGACCAGCGTTGGATGAGATCGCACAGTGTAGCGGAGTTATGTAGGGGTATGACCTTTGGTATTGGATACATGTGTTTTTGATTTTTACGGTGTGTGCCAGGATGTTAGTATGATATGGTGATGGTAATTGTTAATGGCAGGATAGTCCTCTTGTGTGGATCTTTTGTATAATTTGATTACATTGGAAAGTTGCTGTTAAGTGCACAAGTTGTACAGGTTTTGGCTTCAAATTGTATCGATGTGTCATGTTATCAAGGTGGTCATGATGGATGACAAGAGTTCGTTGGACCTAGAATGAACATTTTTAGAATTTTCTACAGCATAGTTGGAAGGACAGTTATCGGGAGTCGGCTTAGAAATATGCTATAATTCCGATTTGGGAAGGGGGAGTTTCATGTCTGGCTGATCGGACAAATGGTTGTTAGTTCTACATGCTTCTTTCATCATCAGCTGTATATGGAAGTGTTAGAGCGAGGCGGTTCTTGATAAGGGGTTATGTACCGGTATTGGGTTGTTTTGAGCAGTTATTGTGGTTAAGAGTTATTGCTATGAGTGTTTGAGTCACGCGGTGTATTATGTGATTTCATCTGGGGTACGTATATGGCTTGATTCAGCATGTTCAGACTTGTTCAGTTTATAGTTATGAAAAATTTGATCTTGTATATTATTTCAGAAGTGGGAATTTGGTTCTACGGTTTAGGGGTCAGGATTGGATTTCGAAATTTCAACGGTATTGTGCTATTGGACCTATATGGGATAGGGTGATGTGGGATCACCCCCGGTTATGTGCATGGTAACCTACGTAACCATCTGATAGTGTTGGAGAACAACTCTTGGCACGTTCGAGGACGAACGTATGTTTAAGTGGGGGAGGATATAACGACCCGGCCGCTCGTTCCGAGAGTTTAGCCCCGTTCCCCCATTTCTGCATTTTCCATATATTGCTAGCCTATTTTTGTTAGGTTGGGTCAGTTGGTTTGGGTCCGGAATGGTCATGGTGAGAATTCAGGCATTTAGTCTCCTAAAGTAGCCTAAAAGTTGAGAAAGTCAACTGAGAGTTGACTTATTGGTGAACGACCTCGTAATGTGAATTTTATGGCTCAGATAGCTTCGTTAGGTGATTTGGGACTTAGGAGTGTGTTCGGAATGATGTTTTGATGTCCGGTGTAGAATTAGGCTTGAATTGGCGAAAGTTAGTTTTTGGCGATTTCCGGTCGGCAGTGGAAAATAGGCTATCGGGGTCGGAATGGGATTCTGAAAGTTGGAACAGGTCTGTAATGTCATTTTGGGCATGTGTGCAAAATTTCATGTCAATCAGAGGTGTTTTGGTTGGTTTCGGCGTAGTTGGCGAAATTTGGAAGTTACAAAGTTCATAGGCTTGAATTTGATGTGATTTTGGTGTTGTTGCGTTGTTTTTGGTGTTTCGAAGGCTCGTCTAAGTTTGAATGATGTTATGCGATATGTTGGTATGTTTGGTTGAGGTCCCGAGGGCCTTGGGTGTGTTTCCGGTGGTTAACAGACCAAGTCTTGGCTTGAAAACTGGGCAGAATTTTGCTGGTGTGAGGTTCTGGTTTCCTTCTACGCAACCGCGGGAAGATGTATGCGATCGCGTAGAGTAAAAGAGTGGGACAGGCATTTTGTTCTATGCGATAGTCTGGTTAGGATTGCAATCGTATAGGTTGGTTAGGTAAGGCAGTGCGATTGTGTGGGTGTTGGTGCGATCGCATAGAGGATTCTGAGGCGCGTGTGTGGGGTGGAGATTTGTTCTATGCGATCACGTGTATTGGTCTGTGATCGCGTTTAGTGGCTGGTCTGTGAATCGCGATCGCGTGTCTAGAGTCGCGATCGCACTGAGGAAAATTTAATGGTTAGGCAGAATGTTTTAAAAGGCCATTTGTGCGAGAATAGTTCATTTTCCTCCATTGTTGAACGAGTTGGGAGCTCTTTTGAGAGGGTTTGAAGAGGAAATTGAAGGGAATCACTTGGAGGTAAGGCTTTAAACTTCATAACTCATTTATTTATCGTTTCCTATGTAATTAAACCATAAAAATTGTTGGAATTAAATCCAAATTTGGGAAAGAAGGGTGCATGGAAATTGGATTTTTCTTTTGAGGATTTGAGTGGCAATTATGGTCCGATTTTAGTGTTCTTGGTATGTATAGAATCGCGGGAGGATGAGGATTCTAGTGATGCAAATTTTATCAAATTCCGAGGCGTGGGCCCTTATATCATATTCTTGTATAATTTGATAGTCTTCGATTGGGTTGTGTTCCTTTTGTATATATTAATGATATTAAACTGGTTTTGGCTAGATTCGGAGCAATCAGGAGCCAATTTAAGGGGCAAGAGCATAGCGGGCTAGTGTTGTGGTACGGTAGAGGTAAGTAATGGTTATAAATCTTGTCCTGAGGGTATGAAACCTCGGATTACATATTTGTCACTGATTTTAGAATGCGCACATGTCGGATGACGAGTATGTGGCACGCACTGATTTTTGGATTGGACTAGGTCCTCTCCGCGGCAACTATTGAGTTGCATATTTTACTCAAAACCTTATATTAAATTATGTTCTAAATATTGTTGAAATATTTGGACTATAAGTCGTGTTTGGGGCCCAGTGCCGATCTGTTTAGACCCCTTGGGGGGCCTTTTACTGTTGTTTTACTCATTATGTATTGATGATTTCACTCAGCCGTATTGTGCTTATTGTTTTCGAAACTCAGCCTGATTTACACTACTTTGAGATTTAAAAATGATATTTTGGGTCGAGTACCCTGTTTTACTGATTCGCCCGAGGGGCCTTTTGAGTGGTTCTGTCGAGTGAGGCCGAGGGCCTGATTGTGAGGATATGCTACGACACGAGGTGGCTTGATATTAGAACTTGAGCTGAAGGAACCCCTTCGGAGTCTGCACACACCCCTAGTGAGCGCACAGAGTGCCGAGTGCCGAGTGACGAGTGATTAGGAGGCATGAGTGACTGTGAGGTGCTGAGTGACTAATTATGAGTGAATGTGAAGCATGCCCGAGGGGCTGATTATGATACATTTTTTGCCTGAGGGGCTACTTATGATTTTACTACTTTCACTCTGAGTTTATGAAATATGTTTTGACCTAGGGGCCTCTATATGATTCATTTCATTTTCATACTAAATCTTTCGGTTTGAAGTTATTGAAAATATACATTCTTCGAAGGATTTTTCGGAAGTTGGTTTTAAGGCATGATGTTTTCATATATCTATGTTATACTGTTGGAAAGAAAGGTTGTGCATCTTGTGATTTGATGACATTGATTTTATGTGTTTCTAGCTGCTCAGACCTAATTTATTTTCATTAATACTAAGTTGGTGTACTCACATTACTCCCTGCACCTTGTGTGCAGATTCAGGTGTTAGGGAAGGGTGAGCTGTCTATCTGTTCCAGAGATTCTCGGAGGTTTCAAGGTAGCTGCATGCATCCGCATCCTGCTCCCTCTCCTGCTTACTATTATAGAATTTATTTTCGTTGAGTTGTATATTTTATGTAGATGCTCATGAACAGTGCTTCCAGGTTCTCGGGGGTTGTATTTACTATTCAGTATAGCTTTAACTGTCTTATAAATATTTAAAGGAAACCTTTATGGGTAATCAGTATAGTAATGATGTAAATGGAAGTTTATTATGATTCGAGTGTAGTTTTGGCTGGCCTAGTTCCACGATAGGCACCATCACGACTGGCCTAGATTTGGGGTCGTGACAAAAAGCTTTTATTGAAAGGAATTATGTTTGAGAATTTTGTTTTGTAAAGTATATTTATGTATCTTTGGAGGAAGTATATTTCAAAGGAAATTTTCCCACTGAAATGATTATATTTTTAAAAGCTTTCAATATAAACTTGCGATTTAAAGGTTTCCCTCGAATATTTGACCATTTTACTGGGTTGTTGGCTAAGGCCTGATGTGGAAAAACTAATGCAGTGCTGAGTTACTGGTCTTCTTATTGTGTTGTGATTTCCAGATCTGGTTTGTACTTTCGACTATTTTTCCTGTGTATTATTATACTGTTCCGTTGTTGTTTGCTATATTTCTTCCACATTATAGGTGTTATGTTATTTACTATATTGTTCAGTCATTAGATAGATGTCATACTCTGTCATTTCTATATTTATGTTTGTGTAAATTATTAGACCAGTGGTGTCTTGAGTAGTCCTCGTCACTACTTCACTGAGGTTAGTCTTGATACTTACTGGGCACCGCTGTGGTGTGCTCATACTACACTTTTGCGCATTTTTCTGTGCAGATCCAGGTATTGATTGTTAGTAGCTGTGCGGATCATTGTCGAGGAGACTCAAGGTAAACCTGATGCTTCGTTCGCAGGCTTCGGAGTCACCTTCCTACTTTATTCAATTGTTCTACTTATTTCCTAACAGTTGTATTTAGGAGTCGTAGAAAATTCCGTAGAGCTTATGACTTGTATTACCGGTTTTGGGAAATTGTAAATTCGGTCAAGATTTCTATATCGATACTGTTAGATTTCCTTTATTATTGTTGTTATTCAGTAAATGTTAGGCTTACCTAGTCCCTAAGCCTAGGTGTCATCACGATACCCCACGTAGGGAAATTTGGGTCGTGACAAGTTGGAATCAGAGCTCTAGGTCCATAGGTGCTACGATTCATAAGCGAGTTTAGTAGAGTCTTGCGGATCGGTACGGAGACCTCTGTACTTATCTTTGAGAGGCTACGGGACTATTAGGACAATTTCACTTCCTTCATTCCTATCGTGCAAGTTCATTGATCTTGAAGTTTTAAATTACTATTCCATTATCTCGCTGATGGTAAGGACACGAGATGCAGTTCCTGATAATATTACCGCGGGGCAGAGGCAGAGGTCGACAAGAAGCACATGCCAAAGTCAGAGCACCTACCAGAGAAGCCGTTGAAGAGCCGCCAGTAGTTCCATTGGGAGAACAGGTACTGGAGGCGCCTGTTGTTACGCCCGAACTTTAGGAGACCTGGGCGCAGTTTTGAGCATAACTGGTACATTGACTCAGGCGGGATTGATTCTAGGTGCACCAGCTGCTTCAATGATCATGGGAGGAGTTCAGACTCCCACCATCTACACTCTAGATCAGCAAGAACATGTCGGTCAGGTTCCAATTGTCATGGCAGCACAACATGTGGTTTCGGTTCAGCCCGTGGTTAGGGTAGCAGCATCGGAGGAAGAACACCTTGGACTTGAGAGGTACAGGGAGTACCACCCTCCTATCTTTCAGTAGATTGGCGACAGATGAGGCCCAGAGTTCTCTGGAGGACTGTCACTGCATTCTTTGTACTTTGGGTATTGTGGAGATGAGCGGCGCTGTTTTTGTCACGTCGCAGCTTAGATGAGAGGTTTTTTAGTGGTGGTGGGCATATGAGTTGGGGTAGCCTGGCCGAGTTAGCTTCACTTGCATGGATTTAGGTATCATAGATGTTTTTGAGGGGGTTTGCACCCCAGTCCGTTCGAGAGGCATGGAGCATAGACTTTGAGCAATTGCGTCAGAGAACTATGTCAGTATTAGAGTATGCCGTCAGATTCAGTGAGTGGGCCAGATATGAACCTCCCTTGGTTGCTTCAATTAGGGGGCGAGTCCCTAGATTCATTGAGGGGCTCAAGCATGATATTCAGTTTGGCATGACTCGAGAGTTGGAGTCAGATGTCTCGTAGCAGCAGGTGGTAGGGATCGCTCGCCGATTAGAGGGCATGTGGGACCGGGACCGGGAGGACAGACGAGATTAGTAGAGAGAGTTCAGGGAGGCGAGGAGGTCTTGTCGACCAGAGAAATATACTGGTCCTAATTATGGAGGAAAGGTACGACGCGGTAGAGGTTTTGTTGGTCAGCCGGTTTAGTTTGCATCACTAGCTTCACATGGGGTTCATGTACTCATGGGTTTCAGAGTACTCGTATTGTACAGTTTCCACAGCCACGTCAGCAGAGAGGTTGTTTTGAGTGTGGAGACGTTAGCTACAGGGTGAGAGATTGTTCCAGGATTCAGATAGGTGTGTTACATCAGGGTATTCGGTGAGTAGAGGGCACCCAAAAAAGGGAGGCCCGGCCCATTGATGTGTTTCATATAGTAGGCTGAAGGCCGTTGTGCTAGATGTTACCATACATGCATGTTTTGATCTGTTGCAGAGGTGCGCCATTTGTATTTCACTATAGTTCTGGTTGTCGGGACGAGTTTCCCTTATTTGTTGCTTTATTTATGAGTGAGTTTCATGCTTTGCACTCCATTTTCGTGTTTGCTCCTGTTGGGAGATTCTGTGAGTAGTAGACCGTGTCTATCATTGTTTTATTCATCATTTATAGTGGTGAGACTAGAAGTGAGTCTCTCTTGTTCATCATGGTAAGCTTTATGTGATTTTTCCTAAGTTTTTTGGTTACGGGCTGTGAATTGATACTCCATCGTGATGTGAGTTAAGTGAGAGTTATGATTTTATTAGCCGAGACGAGTCAGTGGGAGATTTCAATTGGTATGATATATATTCAGTATGTGATTTAGAGTTGAGGACGAGGCCCTCGTGATATTTTGTGGTTCAATATGGTGAACTGGGCTAAGTACATCAGTGGAAGTTATATCATGATGGGATCCTTATGATTGTTCATTTTCTTTAACTCCTTCCTTGTTATTTTGTTATTTGGGTTATTATGATAGAGGGATTGTGCATGTCGGGCTTGTTTGATAGTTTCCTTATGTGTTTTTCTTTTCATGTTCAGTCATTTTCGTAATGTGTTCCCTGAGTTCCAACTTGCGGGATGTGTGCCCAGTGATGTTAGTTGTGGCCTGGTGATTCGGATGTCTAATAATGAAGTCTTCGTGTTTATTGCATCATTATCAGTATTATAGGGCTTGGAAACAGATTTCTTTCAGATATGAGGCTAATTGCCAGTGCTGGATTGATTTCACGCAGCTATTGTGATCCAAAGTGTTATTATGAGCCTATGTGTGGTGTGTTATATTGTGTGGTCATACCTTGTGGGTGTAGTCATGAGTTGATGCAGCTGGTTGAGGATGATGTCGGATATGGATTTAGAATCGGGTCTTTTGGAAATGAGTAGAAGGTGAGAAATTGAGGTATTAGGCTTATGGGTGGTGATAGGAAGGCTAAATTACAGTTGTGATGGTGTCATCAAGCTTATGTAAGTTGGGGTGACATGGGATCACCCACGGGGGTGTGTTGGGAGTGTGCAATCAGTGATTGGATGAGTTCTAGGTGAATCTTGGCACGTTCGAGGACGAACATTTGTTTTAAGAGGGGGAGAAAGTAACGACCTGACCGGTCATTTTGGGAATTTAAGCTCCGTTCGGTGGCGTAAGGTCTTGAACAGCTTCACATTGTGTATATCGACCTGCGTGCGTGGTTGGATTCAGTTACCGGATAATCCGGAGTCGAATTGGAAAGAAATATTTCAATTTTTGAAGCTTAAGTGATGGAAGTTGACTGGAGGTTTGACTTTTGAGTAAACGGCCTCGGAATGAGTTTTTGGGTGATGCCAATAGCTTCGTATGATGAGTTTGGACTTAGGCAAGCGTCCGAAATTGGTTTTGGAGGTCCGTAGAGTAATTTGAGGTAATTCAGCGAAAGTTAGAATTTCGGTGATTTCGGCCGATTGGTGAAATTTTGTTATCGGACTCGGAATGGAATTCCTAGAGTGGTTGTAGGTCCGTTGTGTCATTCATGACTAGTCTGCAAAATTTTGCATCATTCCAGGTTGAATTGATAGGTTTCGGCACGAGTTTTGATATTTGAAGATTTGAAAATTTGTAGGTTTGATTTTTGGTTTGATTCGTCGTTTCGGCATTGTTTTATGTGACGTGAGACCTCGAGCGAGTCCGTGTTAGGTTATATGACTTTTTGTGTGATTAGACGGGGTCCCGGGGGCCTCGGGTGTGTTTCGGATGGGCTTCGGGTCAATTTTCTTCTATTCTTCATTGTTGATTCTGTCTTCTGGTTTTTCTTCTATACGATCGCATATGCATAGACATGATCGCATAGTGTTTTGTGACCCGCCCAATTCTTACTCTTCGCGATCGCATCATTTCATACGCGATCGTATAGCACATTTTTGGTCAGTAAAAATTTTCCTTCTATGCGATTGCATCACTGCACACGCGATCGCATAGCACATTTTTGGTCCGTAAACATTTTCCTTCTATGCGATCGCATCACTCCACACACGATCGCATAACACATTTTTGGTCAGTAAAAATTTTCCTTCTATGCCATCGCATCATTCCTCACGCGATCGCATAGCACATTTTTTGGTCAGTAAACATTTTCCTTCTATGCGATCGCATCAATCCTTACGCGATCGCATAACACATTTTAGGCCAATAATTATTTTCCTCTACGCGATCGCACTTAAACTTCCGCGATCGCAATGCTTAAAAATTTGGGCAGACAGATTATATTCCAAAATCGAGGGTTAGGCCATTTTTATCATATTTTGACTTCTAGAGCTCGGTTCTTGGCAATATTTGGTGGGTTTTTCACGAAATTCGATTGGGTAAGTGTTCTTCAACTAGAATTAAATATATTACATGATTTTATCTTTATTTTCATCATTTAATTTGTGTTTTGAGTTGAGGAAAGTGTTGGTTTTTGAAGAAAATTTCTAAAATGAAAAATCGTGATTTGAGGGACCAATGGTATCGAAATTTCATAAATTTTGTATGGTTGAATTCTTATTGGAATGGGTATTCGGATTTTGTAAAATTTGACGGGTATCGAGATGCAGACACGGGGGTCGACTTTTGGTTCAATTTTTATAGTTTTGTAAAGATTGAAACTTTATTATCCAGAATAGTTCCTTACAAGTTTTATGTGTATTTTGAAGTTGTTTTGGTTGATTTTGAGCAGTCCGGAGGTCTTTTCGCCTAAGAAGTTCATTTTAGAGTAGAGTGTTGTCGTCTTTGAGGTAAGTATCTTGCCTAACCTTGTATGGGGGAGCTACCCCTTAGGATTTGAGTCTTCTATGTTGATTGTAGCCCGTGTACGCGAGATGACGAGTGCGTACTAGGACTTATTTGTAGAAGGTTGGCCTTTTAAGGTTCTTAGGTCCTTATACTTCATGTGTATGAAGTTATAATTTCTATGACTGCAGTTTTGATTGCTAATTTCAATGCTTAAATTAGAATTAATTTCTTTTATATTTCCTTTATTGATTATTTTATTTTAATTGACTTAGTTGAAGATTTTACCTCTTCTATCATTATGTCATATTTTTCTTCATAAACTTCCTACTTAGCTAGAATTTGTATCATCTTGCCCTATAATTTTTAAGCAGTAATTGGAATATCGATACGTTGGTGTCAAGCATGCCCATGATTCGTATATTGTAATTTATATGAATTTCCCTTAAGTGCTACTTAGGTTTAGTTTGATAATCATCAGTGTTGATGGTATATCCTTGGTGTGATCTGCTACTGAGCATTTGTTCAAGCTGAGTTTTATTCCGTGAAGCTAATTGTTTAAGCGAGATTGGTTATAGTTGTTTTCCCTTGCTGGGATGATTTGGTTTCTTCTTGTTGTGAACTTGAATATTGAGAATCGTTGCTATATTTGCTTTTTTCCCCTCGTTACACTGTTTCTCTTTGTGCTTGGCCTTCCCTTCAGTGGCTACTACTTATGAGTGAGTTTTACCATTCTTGTGATTTAAGTTCTTCTATTTTTTTGCTCATCGCATTTGGCATTTCTCTCTTTGTTGCTTTTGCGCTTCTTGTGGCAACGTACGTTGTTTCTGTCATATTCTTGTTGTTTCTCTATTGGCTGCATTGCATATTTAAATTGGGACTACAGGCGTATTCCGTGAGCTTTTCCCCTGTACTGCATTGCATATTTAAATTGGGACTACAGACGTATTCCGGGAGCTTTTACCCTGTACTGCATTACATATTTAAATTGGGACTACGGACGTATTCCGGGAGCTTTCCCCCTATACTGCATTGCATATTTAAATTGGGACCACAGACCTATTCCGGGAGCTTTCCCCCAGCACTACATATTTATTTTGGGACTACTGACGTATTCCGAGAGCTTTCCCCCTGTACCGCATTGCTAATTCAGAACTACGAGACGGAATCCCGATTGTTGTATATTGAAGAAAACTATGTTTGAAAGACAATTACTGAAAAGTAAAGTTTAAAGGCATTTACCTTGAAGGAAACTATGCATGCAAGGTTATTATTTCAAAAGGTATGTTTGTAAAGTATTTATTTTGATGAGAACTATGTTTGAAAAACATTTATTGGAAAGGTACATTTGAAAAGCTTTTATTGAAAGGAATTACGTTTGAGAATTTCGTTTTGTAAAATATATTTATGTATCTTTTGAGGAAGTATATTTCAAAGGAAATTTTCCCACTGAAATGATTATATTTTTAAAATCTTTCAATATAAACTTGCGATTTAAAGGTTTCGCTCAAAGATTTGACCATTTTACTAGGTTGTTGGCTAAGGACTAATGTGGAAAAACTAATGCAGTGCTGACTTACTGGTCTTCTTATTGTGTTGTGATTTCCAGTTCTGGCTTGTACTTTCAACTATCCTTCCTGTGTATTATTATATTGTTCCGTTGTTGTTTGCTGTATTTCTTCCGCATTATAGGTCTTCTGTTATTTACTATATTGTGTAGTCATTAGATATATGTCATATTCTGTCATTTCTATATTTATGTTTGTGTAACTTATTAGACCAGTGGTGTCTTGACTAGTCCTCATCACTACTTCACCGAGGTTAGTCTTGATACTTACTGGGCACTGCTGTGGTGTGCTCATACTATACTTCTGCGCATTTTTCTGTGCATATCCAGGTATTGAATGTTAGTAGCTGCGCGGATCATTGCCGAGAAGACTCAAGGTAAACCTGATGCTGCGTTCGCAGGCTTCGGAGTCACCTTCCTACTTTTATTCAACTGTTCTTACTTATTTCCTAACAGTTGTATTTAGGAGTCGTAGAAAATTTCGTAGAGCTTATGACTTGTATTACCGGTTTTGGGAAATTGTAAATTCTGTCAAGATTTCTATATCGAGACTATTAGATTTTCTTTATTATTGTTGTTATTCGGTAAATGTTAGGCTTACCTAGTCCCTAATCCTAGGTGCCATCACGATACCCAACAGAGGGAAATTTGTCGTGACACGGTCGAGGTTAGAGAGCCAAGCGCCAGATTCCAACACACCACTGAGGGCTCAAACAACGAGGCCATCTTCTCCACAGGAATCAGATCTGAGGTCCTTACTCGGACAAAGCAACTCATCCACCCTCTGTCCCTGACTTCGTCGGTGCAAGCAAAGAAAGCCTTCGAGGCCCGACGTTGAAGCTTAATCAGGCCACCCCGGTAGAGTCGGGGACTGTACATTCTGACCAAGTGGTCAATGGTAAAAGGCATCCCCTCGACCATGTTTGCAAAGTGCCTAATCATATAAACAATGCGCCAAAATGACAGATCGATTTGGCCGAGTGTCACTCGATATTGCTTGCAGAAATCGGGAATAACAGGGTCTATCGGCGACAAGAATGGCTCCACCGGACCAAGGGTAAATGGGTAGGTATAAACATTAAGGAAGCCAGCTCTATAGGTCGTTATGTCTTCTTCTCGAGAAGGAATTTCCACTTGCACCGCATCTCCCCAGCGACAGTCGGCCTTCACCTTCTCAGTGTCTGTTATAAGGCTAATATATCGGGACATAGGTTCACACCGTCCCGGCTTCGAAGAAGGATTGCCAACCTTGAAATCGGAGGTTGTTTAACAGGGCCCTGGGATGCATTCTTCGAGACGAGAGGGTACTATTGCCTTGCCCTTAGAAGAGCGTGAAGATGAGAAAGTTTTATCATCTTGAGAAACGATTTTGGAGGTCTTCACCATTCTTGCTGGAAGATTTAAGAAGGAAGGAGAAAAATTAATCAGGGAAAGAACACAAGAAAGAAGTGGGAAGAGATTTTTTGAAGGTTTGGAGATGCAATGAAAAAGAAGGGGCGGGGAAAGGAGTATTTATAGGGGACAGTAATGTGCGCTGAGGAAAGCCAAAGGACGGCCAACCGCCGTAATCAGTTCGAACACTTTTCGAGAACTGTGCGAAGTGACCTTTGAGCATCCCTTTTGTCGAATCAATCACTTAATATGGAATAACTGACGTAATAATGGAAGCATAGAAGATTAGGGAATTCAAATCGCTTCTTGTCTTTTCATCCCAAGAAATGCAGGGGCTATTTGTATACGGTTAAAACCGGGGATGACCGATTTTGAGGCTCCGATGGGATTCCGAGCCCGGTCACAATTGCATCATAGCAGAATCTTATAAAGCAACCCCGAGGTGCATTCCTCGAGGAGGCATATTGAGGGATCGATGTCGGAGACCGTCATGGGAAGGCGGGAAGCTCCCAGGGGCACGTGGTTAAAGCTGACAACGCCTGCAAAATAGTACGAGTCCGTACCGGACCATTATACAATTGTACCAGCAATATTTCTTTGTAATAATTATACATGTACTATGTTGGGATTCCCCCTCCTATATAAAGGGTACCCTTGTCATTTTTTGAGACACATGAATATTGAATACAACAAGAACGTTCTCTGCCTTCTTAACATATTCAATATTTGTTCTACGGATTTATTGTCTTTCATTTATTGTGTTCGTTAATTGTTCTTCATTTATTGCTCCTTATTGATCATACATGGTTATCCTCGAGGCCCTTTGTACTGTTATTCCTCCATCGACCGTCCTCTGTTAGGCTTTATAGCTCGACCTCGAGGCCCTGCATCGGCCACCTCGAGACCCTATTCTATAACAACTTGGTTTGCATATCACTACCTTTCTTTAATTTTATCTTATTCTCCTAGCTCGCGTTTAGCATCTATTGCCTAACAACTAGTATAAAAGTAAATCACATATTTTTAGAACCACATAATTAAATATAATTGTCATTACCATTTTCAAGGTAAACACCCTCCCCTTCCATTTTTTTTTCCCTTTCAATTCTTTCTCACCATCTCATCCACCTCCTAATACTCATCCTATTTTTAAATGCTTAAAATTATTTAATTTCCATTTTTAAAAACTTTTATTAATTTATTTGTTTCTATTCCACGAGGAAAGTGAAAGAAGAGGGGAAAAACAATAAAATAAAATCTAAACTTACTTTAGAAAAACACTCATTGGTATACTAGATTATATTAATCATATTGAAACATACTGATTACTACTCGTCAAATGTTGGCCTTGGGTTTGGAAGGGAACGATAGATGAACTATAAATCCAAGGATGAGTTGTAAGGGCAGCCTTATTGTGTTGGGGGCCCCTACCTGGAAAATCCGAGGATATACGTTTTACATTTTTCTTAATTTTGATATGGACAAATTTAATGGGGAAATTGTAAATAAATTCGAGTTTTATTTTCTAATTAGTAACTGGATTCTAATCATTGGTAAAATTGTTTTCAATGACCAATGTCAATGAATATGTCCATACAATAATGCTACTACATTTCTAAATCACCGCATTCTGGCATGTAACTTCAATCCCAAGGAATATGTATTGGTCGAAATTTGGATCAAGCGTAATGATGTGATTGGTCGAGATCGAAGTTCGGAACGACTAAACAGTTAGGAGGGGAGGTCCTAATTTGAACGAGGTCGATGGTAGAAGCCGATAGTAATGATAGGATTACTCTAGATTAGAAGAAGGGAATATTCCCTCCCTTTGTACTTTTTAGGATTCCCAACAAATGTTCCATATATATGGGAAACAAATGGGAGAAAAAGGGAATCCGAAACTCCGTGAAAGAACACTTTGCAATATTGACTGTTGAAAGGAATATACACTTCTTGTCTTTTCTATTGGTTCCCTAGTTAAAAGACACCTTTTTTATATACAAGATCCAAGAACACAACGTTTCATCCACATTGCTTGTCATTTGCACTGCTGACAACGAGATAGTTGAATCTCACGTTTGGCATTTTGGGCGAGTTATCCATTATTATTACATTTATTGTCATTGCATGTATTTACTCCACCTATTCACTCGCATATTCATTGTCAATCATCATCAACATCTTTGTCCGGAATTTAATACTACAGTGCTTTATCTCATTTATTCATTATCACCTCCACGGAACACAGTGAAGTTTGGTTTGAAGATGAAAATGTGTTTGGACATCAATTTTCAAAACATATTTTCCAAATTTATTTTGCAAAAACATAAAACATGACTTATACTCCCCTAATACAATCTTATCGAAGCGGGAGGTAAATAACACTCTTTGCCATGTCTTTATTTATTACCCCCCTCCCCCCTTCCTTTTTTTTTTCCTTGCAACTCTTTTTCACCATCTCATCCACCTCCTAATACTCATCCTATTTTTAAATGCTTAAAATTATTTAACTTCCATTTTTAACAACTTTTATTAATTTATTTGTTTCTATTCCACGAGGAAAGTGAAAGGAGAGGGGAAAGACAATAAAATAAAATTTAAACTTACTGTAGAAAAACACACATTGATATTACTAGATTATATTAATAATATTGAAACATACTGATTACTACTAGTCAAATATTGGCCTTGGGTTTGGAAGGGAACGATAGATGAACTATAAATCCAAGGATAAGTTAGTAAGGGCAGCCTTATTGGGTTGGGGCCCCTACCTGGAATCCGAGGATAGACGTTTCACATTTTCTTATACGTTTCACCATGGAAGTCATACCCATACTTACTGCATAAAAGTTTAAAAATTATCCATTTCGAATCACATTTCAAATGTCAGGTAAGCCAGTCAGTGTAAGTTTCTGAAAAATCAAGTTTGAAAGTAGCCCGCTGAAGTTTTAGTGCAAACTTCGGACAAGTTATTCTGAAGTTTCCACGGTCAAAAACTTGAGAGAAATTAGTATGAAGGTGCAACACATACGAAAGATGACAAGATGAGAACAAAATACATAATTTGAAACTTTAATGAGAATTAAATAATGTTAAAATAAATTCAGATCTCACACGTAATTGCTAAAAAAAATTCAAATCTCATACATGGTTGCTAAATAGTTGCATATTTTGATGAGCTAGTAAGGGCAGCCTAATTGGGTTGAGCCCCCTACCTAGAAAATCCAAGAATTCACGTTTTAAGTTTCTTTGTTTGATATGGACCGGCCAGTAATGGGGAAATATACCTGATTTTGCAGGCACCATTAAAGTCATACTCGTATTGCATAATAAATTATAAATTTTTCCACTTCAAATACATTTCATACATACGCGTCTGAAGTTACACAAATTTCGAATGGGTCAATCACAGTGTAAACTTTAGAAAAAGAAAATTTGAAGTTAGTCCGCAAAAGTTTGAGTGCAAACATAGGAATAATAAGTCTGAAGTTTGCACTGTCAAAAGACAAATTTTAGACAAATTAGTCTGAAGGTACAACACATACGGTCACAATCCAAAATCCCAATCAATGAATTGTGATGACACCTAACTCTATTTGCTAGGCAAGCCCTTAACATTAAACAAAGAAGCAAAACTAAACATTCAACATCATAATATAATAAACAAAGAGTAAAAGCTTCGATAATTACATAGTAAGTTTTAAAATTTAATACAACTGCCTAGATAACTCACCCAAAACTGATGTTATTGAGTACATGAGCACTAAAGAATACTAAATACAAAGTCTGAAATAAATACAATACTATCATATACAAATAGCAGTAGTAAGATAATGAAGGTGGCTTCGGAACTTGCGAACAATTATATAGCACTACCTTGAATCTCCCAAAGATATCCAAGCTAAGCACCTCTCGGAACTCTGTTGGGACCAAAGCCTGGATTTGCACAAAAAGTACATAAGTGTAGTATGAGTAGGGGTGGACAATTGTCGGTTCGGTTCGATTTTGAACATTATCGGTTTTGCCTATCAGTTATCGATTTATAAATATCATAACCCGATAACCAAACCGATAAGATATTAGTTATCGGTTATCGGATAATCAGTTATCGATCATTATCGGTTCGGTTATCGGGTTACCCGATAAGATAAAACAACTAAAAAAAAATTTGTAATATATAAAACTAAGAAATCAAATTGCCAGAAGTTTGTTGTATATAATACCGTAGTTGGTCACTTGGTATGTCAAGTAAAGATCTTATAACAAGCATCATAGTAGGCACTTTTATACACGTTTAACGAGCCTCAAATTGTGGCCTGTAACATTCACTGCTTTTACTAGTAATTTGGTCCTCAACATTCATAAACAAGTAAATAAAAGAAGAAAAGCCACCACAAGCGCAATGAAATTTTGTGGAGTACAAAATCAGAATGTAAATTTACAGTCTTCACAATTCAAGAAACAAAAGTACTACTACTTGCAACTAAACTTCAATAACCAAGCACAGAAAAGAACAAGCAGTTGCCTTCAAATTCATTCTATACTAATTTGGACATCTATTGACTACAACCTGGAGTAGGGTACTTGCGGGCTGCGGCGGAAACAATTGAGAGTTTGAGACTAGCGGACAACCGAACAATTGAAGAGGGAATTATGGAAATAAAACTCTAAGTTCATGACCTATTGTCCTTAACTTGTTAGTCTAAGAGTAAATTAGTAAATTAGTTCATTCTTATTGGGTTATCGATTTTTACCCAATAACAAAATTGCAAACCGAGCCCGAACTGATAACCCAATAAATTTTTTTTTTACCCCGTTACCGAACCGCTAACCCGATAACCCGATACCGATAACCCAATAAAGAATTAGTGGTTCGGGTTATCGATTTTACCTGATATATGCCCACCCCTAAGTATGAGTATAACCCTCTCTGTTGACGGCCAATTTCGACCCTTCCTTTTTAAATTAATTTATTTATACTTTATAATTTACAATAAATATTTTAAAACTATTTTCTAATAACAATTTATTTTTTATAAATTGATTAAGTATTAGTTTTTAAAACTAATCGCGTAGTATTAACACTATGTAAATATAAATATATTTACTATTTTTAAAATTATTTAAAAAAATCTTATATATACATTGCATAGTTTCTATAATTAATTTGATAAATTACTCTTTAATTTCTAGTTAATTAGAGTAATATGTGAAATTCGAAATTAGTGTTGCAATTCAGAAATAAAGTATTTTTATAAATAATTAATTAAAACAACTAGTAGTATATATAGTAATTATAACTTTTACTATATTTATTGAAAATTGTTAAGTTTATTTAAATTAAATTCAAAAGAAATTAAAAGACAAAAGGGCTACAATTGCAATTCTCAATCAAGTGTAAAATGGCTATTCTTCAAATATTTTTCAGCCCAATTACTAAGGCCCAAACGGCCTAGTCCAAACATCCTCATCTCTTCCCTGTTGGCGATCCAAGCCACTCTCTTTCCACTAATCACGGCATGCCACGTCACCCTCACTCACCACTCACACAAGAAATACAATGAATCTGAGTTGTATGTTCCTCAAATCAATGACTCACAATTGGTCCCCGTTTCTCTTTAATTTAAAAACCCCGAGATCTAATCTCAACCACCTAATAAAATTAATCCAACTGCCACCAATTTTTCTCACTTAAATCATTTCTAAATTTGCAATTACAAAAATTATCAAAGACGTTGATCAGCAGATCCAACGGCTCCCGTTCTATCTATCATCTTTAATCTTAGAGACGGATCCCATTACCCCCAAAATTTTAATCATTTCTCTTTGACACAACCGTCATCATTTCCATTTCCTCTCTCTTTTCTCTCATCCCTTCCAACCCATCAATCATGAAAACCTTGCACGAATCAGTGCAAGGTTACAAGACCTTCACCAAATCATCCTTCCCTGCTTCTCCATCCTCGAATCCCGCTAATTTTCCCTTTTTGATCTTCAAATATGAGAGATTAGACGCGGCCATTAAGGTTGAAACCCCATTCTTTCGTTCTTTCAAATCAGACTTACAAATTCGTCTCCTTTATCCCTAGGTGATGAAGCCAGTGAGTCCAGTTTCCATCCTCGTCGATTGAATTCAAAACCTGCAATTCGGAACCCTAAACCAAAATGATGAAACTTCATTTTATCTGGTTTCTCCACTCTTTCTTCCAAATCGGAGCATGCATGTGCACATTTCAGAGCTTCATCATGAATATTTTGTACCCAGAGGTCAAACGTAGTGACATCTAGGTTGTGGGGCTTTGTCCAATGGGTTTTCTTTCAACGGTCAATTGCTCTCCACTCAGGTAAAAGTTTCATTCATTTTTCCCTCTGCTTATTTTTTATTTCACTCAATCTTGGTGTCATCATCGATATTTCGTCACTTCCCACTAATGTTTTGAATATGCAGAATCTTAAGAGCCTTAATGGCACTATAAAAGGGGGCATTTAGTGTTCTCATCTACCAAAACCTAACACTGAAAAAAATATCTACACAATCAACCAAGAGCAATTTTTTCACGCCTGAACCTGGGGGGTGAAACCGGCGGCCGGTGCCTCACCTAACCTAGCGTACCAACTTGCAACTAAGGGACTCTGAACATATAATGTCATAATTTTTCTATGGGGCCACAGTTCAAGACAATTTGTGAAGCAAAATATAAAACTAAACGGAAACTAGCGTTGACTAACATCAATATAAAGTAGATCCGATAAGGCCGTCATAACTACTACAACTGACAAACCAACAAAATATACATACAAGGCCTACAAGCCCAACATACTGCACTAGCTGACAAGATATGTCTACAAGCCTCTATTGTTGGATGTCCTGTGATTGGAACAGGGCCTTGGCCTACCCATAACATATATACATACATATAGAAGATGTACACAAAACCCTAGACTCGGTAACTCCGAAGGACGTGGAGCTTACCGATCAGGCTGAACTCGGGCAACACCTATTGAGGAGGGGTACCAGCCTGTCTATCTGAACCTGCACACATGAAATGCAGTGTCCCCAGAAAAAGGGACGTCAGTACAAAATAATATATCGAGTATGTAAGGCAATAAAATAACTGAAAGCTGAAACTGAACTGATAATATAATATTTGAAAGTAACTGGGAGTCAAAGAGGATCTGGAGATATACTTACCTACTGATCTGACTCAACTCTCTAAATATAGTAAGTAAAATAAATGTCCGGCCCTATAAGGCTTGGTACGTGTAACTGCTCGGCCGTAGTAGGCTCGCTCATAGGCGCTCGACCATACTAGGCTCTGTATCTCGGCCACTCTAGCTCTCTCATAGGTGCTCGACCACATTAGGCTCGGTATATAACTTACCATCTGATATGAGGTTGCCCAATAGGGACCTACCCACCGATTATAGTTCGATGGTGGTGAAAATACTGTAATATTGTATATATATATATATATAGATCCTCTGCTCTCTTGACTGGAAGAAGACAATACTCAATTGCATATAAAGTCCTGATAAGGTAGAATACTGTAACTTATGAGACTAGGATAATGTATATAAATTCGGGAGTATGAACTTCTTTTTATGCCTCGTTATCAAACACATGTAGTTACGAGATCATGCCAAAATGAAAGAAGGGCCTAACCTTAACATACCTTATCACAATCTTTCCAATAACCAAGTTGAAATCGCCTCTTCGCACCTTAATCTACAACAACAATAATAATACTATCATTAAGTTATGAAAGGTATACAATCGCACAACGAACGACAAGCTTATTTTGTATTAAAACGAGAAGCATCTCCCATATAATACTTACTTCCTCCAAATTCAAGATAACACCAACAACACAAAAACAAAATAACAACAACATATATACATTGTTGATACCCAGTTTTTCTCAAAATATTTTTAAAATTGCATATATACCTAGAAAATCATGCATTAATAGCAATTGGTATTTTCCATAGTTTTCCCACATTTTATTAATTTATCCAACATTTTATTTCCAATAAATAATTACAAAATTGCATCACAAATGATTTCAAAAATATTTCTTGATTTAATTCAGTGTTCATGGTCCTATTAAGACCAAATTATTCCATGTATATAATTTTGTACTATCTTTTACCAGAAATTAGTCTTTTGGATTTCAAAATACCAAATAATCATCTTTGAAGTATTTCTATGCATGGAATTCATTTTTATAATTAGTAATTATTTTATAAAATTATTTTTAAATTATCTTGATATTTAATAAATATTCAATTATAACCTATTTAAACCAGCCCAATTCCTAAATTACCTGACCCAGTATCTGATTAAATCTTGGTCGTTGATCAATTTTGATCAACAACCCAGATTCTCCATTACCTTAATTAACCTAAACGACCTACCCCCCCCCCACATTCCCTCATTTGTCTCATTCTCTCCGCCGTCACACCCTCCCATTCTCTCTCAAGCTCCCTCTGCCCTAACCCTAGCTTCCCCTTGCCGGCTGCCGGCTTGCCGTTAACAATGGTGGTTATCTACCACCCCTAGACTCTATGGCTCCTCCCATGCCCAGTTTCTTGCTGTCTCGAGGTCCTCAAGGGACCAGTGACCGTTCACTTCCCTCCCCTGAGTCTGTGCTTACCATTCTCAGGCCGCCATGGCTCGATTGAGTAAGATCTTTCTATGTTCTGGATAAACCTATGGTTTCTAAGTTGGAATCTCTCTACCTTTGGGTTATTCTTCTCTGAAACCCTATTTTTATATCTTAACTCGTTAGATCTGTAACAGATCTAAGAGCATTCTGAGTTATTTTACTGTTTGCCATGAGAATCTTTCTGATATTTTCAAAACGTCTCTTCGTCTCCATAACTAGGGTTTCTTAACCCCTTTTTTAAAACGACTTTTCCTCTGATTTTAAGTGTTATTGTGTAATATTACTATGTTTAAACGGTTTATTTAGGTTTTCCCTTTAACTTGATTAACCGTGCTAAAACTCCTAATTTCTTGGCTTAGTTTTGGGTTCTGAGTCTGTCTACGCTGATTTGTTCGTTTTATTTGTATGCATGTCTGTTTCTCATGAATATGTTCTGAATTTCTGTGATTTCTTTCACGTTATGCTCATTAGGGTTTTTGATTTTTCTTCTCCCCGCCTATACTATGTTTATTCCAGAAGTTTGTAGTAGTTTCCTTTAATCAGTGCTATTTTGTTTGAATCCCTAATTTCCAGTAATTGAATCCCTAATTTCCAGTAATTGATACCCTTTACTGATTTCATGTGATTGATGCCCTTTAGTGATTTCCGACTTCAAAATTATTTTCTTGCCTTAATTATGTGGTTGACTATACTGTTAATTGATTCTTATGTTATTTCCTTAATTAGAACCTTATGTACCTAGCCTTAATCGCTTACTCTATACTTGTATTGTGTTTGAATTATTTCCTTAGCTAGATTTAAGCCATATATGATCTCCTTCCTTATTTGTTACCTATCTTATACCGTTTGAAGTTAACTTCCTTAATTGAGGGAGTGGTTGCACTGATTTCTACTCTAATTAATTTTGAGTTCTTCAATTACTGAACAATTTTGACTCTTACCTTATTTACCTAGCTTTCAAACTACTATATAGATTGCTTTCTTCTACTCTCATTACAGACACACGAACTTAGTTCACATCTCTCATACACTCAAAGCCTCTTCTGCTTTGTTTGTTACTTCTATTGTTACTAAATTAGCCGGCTGCAAGCCAAGGCTAATTATTACACTCTTCTTTTCTTCACTTTGTGTTTACTCTCTTTACTGGTATGTTCTGATTTTAAATTCGAGCTCCCAAACCAATGTGTTTCCTACTGCTTCAGTTTATCATATTCCTGATTTGTTTCTGTCTGTTGTTTTGCTGTTCGACATGTAACTGACCTGTTTACATTATTTCTTCACCCATCATGTTAGTTATGTCTTACCCCTGTAGGATCATCATGTTTACTTCCCTTGTAATCTGTCTCAGTGTGACTCTATTCTGTTTCTGAATGCTTGTCTATTTGTTGTCCAGTTCTGGCATGCACCTATTTTTTTGCAAAACTGATTTGTTACTCTAAGTTGTCTAATTATGTGTTTAACTCTATTCTCAGCTATTTGTTCGTGAATTCATACTGTGTTGGTACCATTAGCTATCCCCTAATCCCATAAACCCCTACAACATCTCTATGTTTCTGCCTGTTATGTGTTCACTGTACATGCCCTATGTGTCCCCAGTTCCCAACATCCCTGTGTGAAAGTCTGTTGTTGAGCAAATGTTGAATCTGAGTGTTATATGGTTGATCTGATGTTTGTTTGACTACAATGTTCTTGTTCAAACTATTTTACTATTAAACAACTCCTATTTTATAAGACTTCTTCATTCTACTGAGTCTTTTCAATACTGTTTTATACCAAAGCATTTTAAAAAAAACTATGTCAAGCACTCTCACTTTACTCTTAGGTCCTTAAGTTCTGCCCCTCCAGTGTGTGACTGCTCTTGGGATTCCTGTGAGATCCCTCTGAACTCTGATGCACTGAAGCTGGAACTTCCACACTGCACTTACTCAATTCTGGTTATGAAATCTGGGTGTGAGCACTACCCGGGATCCTTGAGGTCCTTAGGAAACTCTGACACACCCGGACATGAGAAAGGCTATGACTTTGGCATATGAGGCTATGGAAAATTTGGTACATTTGGGCCTACTTCAGGCTCCCTATAGTTTAACTTCTTCTTTTCCTTTATATATTTATGTAATTTATTCAGTTGGTTTGTAATAATTATTTGTAAACAGATATTGGGGTTGGCTAGTGAAATGGGAAGGGTAGTTATATATTCTATCATTGGGTAGAAATCATGCCTTAGGATTTTACATTCCCTATATCCGTATTGGAATCCATGCTTAGGACCAACATTTTCATTCAAAGCATGTCAAACATGCATTAGATATCATATCCTTAAGGCTTTTCATGTTTACTGCTTCAACGCACAACATGTTCTTAATTTATTCTTATGCCTACCACTTAGAAATCCTGCTCCTAGGCTAATAAAGTTAATATAAAACTGTTACTCCTATGCATTCAAAATCATGTTTTCAATCATCATGTAACTCTTTGTGCATTTAGAAATCATATTTTAGGATTTCTGTGCATTCTGAAATTATGTCTTAATCATTATTCATTTTATATGTGCATATTAGACACCATGCTCTAGGACTCTGTTGCATTTTCTTAACCATGCCTAGTTTAAACTACTGATTCATGAAAAGGTATAACACAGTCTCACATATGGTTATCCTATTTTAGATAAAATCGGTAACAATCCCTGCATTTTTGTAACACCTAGAACAACATACTTTTAGGTAAAACAACCTCTGAATTTTCTAAAGGTTAAAAAACTTGAAATCAGTAGGAAAGCTGATTAGGCCCTGACTTCTGAGTTTTTAAAAAAAAAAATAAAGCTGCATATTTTTGTGCATGAGTGCTCACTTAGAATCCTGCTTAGTATCCTGTCTAATAAAACTGCCTCTTGTTTATGTTTGAGTGATTATGTGCATTACTTGTGGAGGTAAATCTGGGCCTCATAACTGCTTTCCTGCATTAATCAGATTAGCCCTATTTGTTCTTGCATGTCGCTTAGAATTTTATCCTTTCAAAACCTTAGGGGTCTGTCTAGAACCACCTATATCTAGAGGTCCTAAATTCCTGCAGGACCACAAGGAAAGGACGGGTAACAGAACACAAAGAGATCGCTAAATAAACTCGCTGAATAACCGTTAAAGGGTGGGGTAAAGGATAGATATGGATATGATGACCATTGCGCTAATGCCATGTGTATCCCTTCACTGAGGAGTGATTACCGGGCATTGCATTGATGTGATCCTATAGGATAAAAAATTTAGGGCTCCCCTACATATTTGTGCTTAGACCATAAGTCTTTCAAAACTTTATCACATATGTGTGCTTAGACTGTGAATCTTTTCAAACCATTACTTGTCCCCATGTGTATACTTTGACTGCCTATTTGCTACTTGCTTAAATTCACAAAGTTCGTTTGGCCGGGAACCACAGTTGTGGACTTTAATGGGTGCCTAACACCTTCCCCTCGGAGTAATTTCAATTCCTTACCCAATCTCTGGTTATTCAACTAGTGTTACTGTAACCCTTAATAGGTTCCCTAACACACCTTAATTCGTTAGGTGGCGACTCTTCAAGTCCTTCACATCCCTTTTACCAAAAGGAAATGAGTTGTCCCAATAATGTCAAAAACCCGGAGTAATCCGAAAGGAGAGGAAAAAGGGGATGCGACAGCATGGAGACTCTGCTGGGGAATTTCTAGGCTTTTACCATTTCAAACTTCTTTGTGAATTTGTCTTTATTTTGCTAAAACATGCACCCTTTCCCTTTATGTGAAATTAGTTGTTTACTTTCCCAAGTATTTATTCTTTTAAACTGACATATTTCTTTTTATTTTCCTTTGGAACTGCTTTTCAATCATAGATGTTGTATTTACCGCTTTCATAACGTGCAAATACATGACAACATGCTTTTATTGTTTATTTATTGTTGCATAATCATGCTCAACATCATATTCCACTCGTGCCTATACAAATCCTATAGCAACGCTTGATGAGTGGTTGCGCTCTTCCTATTTTATATCAACCCCTATATTCGGAAAGGCTTATTTGCGATAAAACTAGTCGATCAGTGGTGCAGTCGGCAGTTCTGTGCCTTTCCCCCTCAAGCTGTCAGCTTGAGGGTACCAGTCTAAAACCCCATAGAAACCTTACTCTTGTTATATTGTTCATGCATCATGGTCAAACCTAGCTGGGTTAATTTGTCATCCGCACAAAAACCCTTTAAGACAGCCTTATCCAAAAGTCCACCGGGGTTCTTATAATCCCAACGGACAGGATCATGATCTATGCATTAATTTGGAGAAATAAATGCCAATATGCTAATCACTAATGTATAAGTAGTTGAATCCGGAGGCAGAAAGGGTCTAACCTTATCTATTTTGCAGAAAATTAGGCACGAAGTCTCCAGGTTCGGCATGGTCCAAAGAATACCATCATTGTTGCTATATTGGTGGGATGACCTTTCGCCAAGCGACAAAGACCATGTGAAGAGGGTCCTCGGAAACTTACCCTCTTTACTGGATAACCTACCGAACAATATGTTGATTGAAGCGATCACTATGTTCTGGGACAGAGAAAGGTCTGTGTTCCGTTTTGGCAACATAGAAATGACCCCCCTCTTGGAAGATATAGGAGGCTTCGCAGGATTACCTTGGGACAATCCAGGTTTGTTGGTGTCGGAAAACCGTGCGACTAGGGGGTCCTGAAAATGATGGGTTTGAAAAATAACGATGATTTAGAGTGCCTGACAGAGTCCTACATACCTTTTGACTATCTCTATGAACGATACGGCCATATAAAATCCTATCGTATCTTCCACGATGAATTCTTTATTACTTCCTTGGGTTATATTCACCGCAGGGTTTTTGTGTTCGTCGTTTGCTTGATGGGTATGATTGTATTTCCGAGAAAAAGAGACAGGATTCACACTAGACTGGCTATGGTAGCCAAAACCTTAATGGAGGGGATCGAGGGGAAACATATACCATTATCCCTATGATCATAGCAGACATATACCGAGCCTTGGACCGCTGCCAGAAGGGGTTCAAACACTTTGAGGGTTGTAATCTGCTACTACAGGTTTGGTTATTGGAGCATCTCCAAAGGGGTCAATACCGTCAAGAGTTTCCATGAAGGGCGTGCAATGATCGTATAGCCTTCCATCACCCTAAGAGAATGACCTACATCCCAGACAGGTTTGCTCAACCGGAAAATGCTACAGAATGGGCGCATTTTTTTGAAAATTTGACCGAGGACCAGGTGCAATGGATGTTCGAATGGTTCCCTACCAGTGAGTTCATCATCAGATCGAGGGACGCTCCACACATGGGGTTGATAGGACTAAGGGAAATATACCCTTATGTTCCCATCAGGGTTATGAGACAGGAAGCAAGTCATACCGCGAGTTTCTAAAATGAGTCATTACAGGGCAGATTTTCACGATGACGACATCCTGTACAAATGTGAAGCTCAGCATATGGGGAATCTAAAGGTAATTATAGAAAAGGACACCATCGAGCCAGGCATGTACCACGCAGGGCTTGTACGCTTTTACCTATCATGGTTGGAAGACAGCATAGCAGGGATAGTTGAGCCAGGAATCGGTGGAGGAAATAGGATTATAGACGAAGTTGCTGAGGCCCAAGTGAAATACAATAAACTGCGCAAAAGGGTTCTTGAGTCCGAGGCCGAGCATCTGGAGCAGCACAAGACTGATATGGAACTGATCAATGAGTGGAAGGAAAGGGCTATCAAATACAATGAGAGGTTGGAATATTTGGATCAGGGTCTGATGGAACTAAAGGCGAAGACAAGGAAAAGAGTCGCCGACTGCCAGAATGCTGAGGGAAGCGAATGAGGGCATCTAGCAAGAATATACCTGCTGTGGGGCATGCACGACCTGGGGAACCTGATCGACAGAGCCAAGAAGATCAAGCTTAGGGAAGGTCCTTCTGGGACCAAGTAGATTAGATTTACCTGCTTTTTAAAAATGTAATAAGGCCAAGTGCCATTAGTGACTTATCTTATTCAGTGTCTTTTTAGATTTATCTACTTTTACATTAATGAAATGAGGCAATTATTGGCATCTAAGTTCTCCAAATCAATTTTTCGCTAGGCCTACCTCGGGCACAACGAGGCTCCCCAAATTAGGACACACTTTTATATTCCCACAATGTGTGTTTAAATACTGCAGTATTTTCTCATGATCCTCACTGAGTTGGCTACCTTTTGTTTTTGCTTTTGTTTTCTTTCTTTTATTCCCCTCCCCAAAGGTTGGTTTGTACATTCTAGCATCATCATCATATCACACAAGATCCAGGGGCCCTCCACCTCATCCTCATCCTAGTCCACCTAAAGGCAAAGACAAAGGAAAAATGGAAGATTTGAGCAATATTAGAAAGGAAAACACAATGACAGATGAACGAACAGAAGCTCCTGACAATCAAGGTACTCAGGTTCAGAATGATGCTATGTCACAACTCGAGCAAAGGTTGTTAAAACTCCAAGGGGAACTTGAACATGTGCGAAACTTGGCGAATCTATCCTTCGCATTTAGTGTTCTAGATGTCAATAATCCGAACACCCAAAACCCCATACCTCCTTAGAACACCTCAAAAAAATACAACCCTCCCACAACTCACCGCCGTACAACCCCACCAATAAATCAAACTACTACACCACAATGCAACACTTTCCACACTCCAAGAAACACCCCATTGATCATCTCTGAACCACAAAACTCTACAAATGACCACCTCTATGCTCAAGTGCCAAGCCATCATAACAACCCCATATACGTGGAGACTTCACCTCATTCCACCCAACCCATTTCTTACACACCTGAATCCAGTGAGAAGGATATGCTCATTAAGAACTTGGCCGAAGAACTCAAGAGACTGACTAGCCGAGTCCAGGGCGTCGAAGGAAGTAAAGAGTTGAGGGATTGAACTATGAAGATCTCTGCATACAGCCTGATGTTGAACTACTAGAGGGTTACAAATCTCCTAAGTTCGAGATGTTTGACGATACAGGTGATCCCAGGGTCCATCTGAGAATCTATTGTGATAAATTGGTTGTAGTAGGAAGAGAAGAGAAGATTCGCATGAAATTACTCTTGAGAAGCCTCGTCGGAGATGCTTTGTCTTGGTACATCAGCCAAGACCCTAAGAAGTGATCCAACTGGGTAGGCATGGCCTCAGATTTCATGGATCGGTTCAGGTTCAACACAGAGAATGCTCCAGACGTATTTTATATCCAGAACATCAAGAAGAAGCCCACCAAAACTTTTTGCTAGTATGCCACTCGCTGGAGATCTGAAGCAGCCAAGGTCAGGCCTGCCCCATGAAGAGAAAATGAACAAATTCTTCGTCCGGGCACAGGACCCGCAGCATTATGAGAGACTGATGGTAATTGAAAACCACAAATTCTCTAACATCATCAAGCTAGGAGAGATAATTGAAGAAGGGATTAAGAGTGGAATGGTTACTAATTTCGAAACACTACAAGCCACCAACAAAGCCTTGCAGTCTTGTGGTATATCCAAAAAGAAAGATACAAGGACGGTAATGGTTGCACAGGGTCCCAAATCCCCATTGGTATACCGAACTTCCCCACTCACATACCAAGCACCCCCACCTATATATCGGCCAGCACCTTCGCCAACATATCAACCGTCACCCCCACCTGCTTATCAAGCCACGTCTCCCAGATATTCCCAACCAGCCACCATTTATCATACATACAACTCTCAACCCTCTCACTTCCAGTCACCCCCTGCTCGCCAAAATTTCCCAAGACCTCGACCCAATTTTGACCGCAGGCCGCCTAAACAATATACTTCCATTGCTGAACCTATTGACCAGATATACCAAAGATTAAAAGTTACTGGCTATGTTACTCATATCCCTACGGTAACCCCTGAAAATCCATCCCAATGGGTCAACCCAAATAAAACCTGTGCATACCATTCCGGCATGAAAGGGCATATAATTGATGAATGTCGTTCACTGAAGGATAACATCCAGTCTCAGATTGATAATAAGGTCATCCAAAAAAGGAAGCTACTCCCAATGTCCGCAACAATATGCTCCCAGACCATAAGGGTGGAGGCATCAACATGATAGAGATAGAGGAAGAATGGGACCTATAGGGGTCGATCGGATTGATCAAAGAAGGTGATGACCCAAAGAAGCCAGCGGTCACACTTAATCCCATCGTAGTTCATATTCAGCCGTGAGGAGATGTTGAGGTTGCTGCGTCAGTCCCATTCAAGTTTGAAGTGGAACCACCTGTTGATGCACCTGTGTCGTTTGAGGTTGAGGTAATACCACCTGCCACGACACCTGTCCCATTTGAAGTGAAGATAGCCGCACCAATTAAAGTGACAGTGTCAACGCCGCCGCTTTTCAACACTAATGACGTACCTTGGGACTACGTGGCTGAAGCAAGAAGGAAAAGTAAGGTTAAGATGGAAGAAGTTGGTGCCGCACAGGGGATGACCAGGACCGGCAGGGTCTATACACCTGAACACTTGCATGAATCTAGAAAACATGCTTCCAAATGGCCACCCATCATTGAAACAGGTCCAGAAGATCTTTGGAGATAGGTGCAAGCCAAAATATATTCAGTCATAGATCAGCTGAACAAGAATCCAGCCCAAATATCCATCCGGTCATTGCTGCAAAACTCGGAAGCGCGAAGGAATGCTTTGATGAGAGTGTTGAATGAAGCATATGTGCCTAATAACATCATCAGTGGAGAAATGTCCAACATGGTAGGACAGGTGCTGGAAAGTCACAAGATCACTTTCCACGAGGACGAGCTTCCACCTGCAGGGCTAAGTCACAACAAGGCGCTGCACATCACTGTGCAGTGTGAAGATTATTTCATTACCAGGGTTCTATCGACGGAGGATCCAGCCTCAACAATTGCCCATGAAACACTCAAAATATTGGGCAAATGATTTTACGAGATCAGAGAAGGGTCCATGAATGTGAAGGCTTTCGACCGTTCTGAGAGGGCCACCATTGGAGAAATCAGTCATTGTCTACAGATGGGACCTACATGGTTCGAGGTTGAATTTCAGGTGCTAGATGTATCCGCGTCATATAACCTGTTATTGGGACGACCATGGATACATGTCGCTGGGGCTGTGGCATCAACATTGCATCAGGCGGTGAAATCTGAATGGAACCACCTAGAAGTAATCATCCACGGAGATGGAAGCAACCCTATCTATAGTCTCCAGACCATCCCGGTGGTTGAAGGTAGAAGAAGGCTGGGGAGAAACCTATCACCACATCGAGCGGGTCAATGCAATAGAGAAGGATAAGTGGTGGGATAGTAAAATCGAAAGCATATTGAACTGGAGGGGGTACGAGCCTGGCAAAGGGCTCGATAAAAATCTTCAGGGGATTTCCAAACCGATACAACTGAAGTAACATGGAACCACTTTTGGGATGGGATACAAATACACTTGGCAAGAGTACGAAGACTGGTCGCCACCATGGCGCGGTCCCTACTATCCATTGGAACAGCCTATACCACATTTGGAGTAGACTTTCCAGCAAGCTGACGTCATATGGGGGTCAAAAGAAGAAGAAACTCTAGCAGCTTTGAAGAATCTATTCCTGGAAGATGAAGACATGGACTGTTGTGTTATTGTTGAGGAGGAGGAAGAGGAAGGCCCTACCATCCAAGCTGTGAGCAAAGGACCATTCCTCAAGAATGGGACCGTCAGACCATCTAGGGCCCGACGAGTCCGGGGGTAGCAAGGCTGAACAACGTTATTTATTTCATTTTTGCTAATGATTTCCTTTTTGCGTTTTCTATTTTCCAATAAAATCTCGATGTTCCAAAACGTTTGTTTAAATTATCAAAATCGCTTTTTCAGTATTCATTTATTACTGTTTTTCTCTCATTACTTTTATCTATACAGCATTACTATTTCCTGTCTTGATGAACCGATGACTGTGACATACAATGAGACAACGCAACAAAAGGACATCGATTTAGAAGAAGAGGATGTCATACCCGATGAAATTGTCACGACCCAAAATCCTAACTCAGGTCGTGATGGCGCCCAAACACCAGGGTCAGGCAAGCCAACAATTTGTTTACTAGTGAAATTTCCTTATTTGATAAATCGTCCCTACACTTACCAAATTTTAAGCTTAGAACATTTAAGTAGAAGCGGAAAAATTAGCCAACATAAGTAAATGTAGCCACAAGGATCATGAACCAACATATACAGTCCCAAAAATATAAAGTCTACTATGTGTGCGCCAGGATCTAGTGTCACAAGTCTACAGGCGAACTAGTAGAATATACAAAAGATGAAATAAACTGTTCTACTGTCTGAAAGAAGTAGACAGGAATAAATAAAGATAAATCCATAGTGCTGCTAAGAACCGCCAAGGGAAGCAACTCACCGTGGAGTCAGATCTAGAATATACTCCCAGGCTCAAGCTCCGGTCGGATAACCAGATGCACCAGCCTCAGAACCTGTATAATTAAGTACAGAAGCGTAGCATGAGTACATAAACAGTTATGTACCCAGTGAGAATCCCGCCTAAACTCGAAGAAGCAGTGACGAGAGGTCAACGTGATACTTACTAGGGTCAGACAATGTGAAATGAATACAGGCTAATAAGTAATAGCAGTAATGAACAGTAATAAGGAAATGAGCATCAAATAACAATCTCTAGTACCCTCACGCCATCCCTTCCCATGGCATACGAACTATTTAACCTTCTTTCTTTCATCAAATCAACAGTTACAATTACAGGGCTTCTCATAAATTACCAAACATATAACAGGCTATGAACGTACGGTCGTTACAACGTGAAAAATAAATATGCACTGTCGAGGGTCGAACAACCCGAACCATAGATGCATCTATCTGCCCGATCGTGAATCGAACATGTGACACGGTTAATATAATACTAAGACTACCCCTCTCGCGAATCATTCATGCAACTCGGGTTAATATAATACTAGGACTACCCTGCTCGCGAATCATTCATGCAACTCGGGTTCCAGTATAAATACATGATTAGCAAGAGATTCCAGATAATTTAGCAGGGAACATACTAACAGGGTGAGAATTTAATAATGTCAACTTCAAAGCATAACTCCTTAGGCCTTCGCATGTGAGATTCAAGGATATTAAACTACTTAATCCATATGCAAGATTACAGATACAACACATAAAGCATGCTTGTGAGTCCTAAACTACCCGACAAGGCATAATAGTAGCTACGCATGGACTCTCGTCACTTCGTGCGTGCGAGCCCTCGCAAATAAAGATAAACCACCATTTATAATCACCTATGGGGACAATTCCCTCTTACAAGGTTAGAAAGGAGAATCATCTCGCGTCGAACCTACTCCCCGGGTCAAGAATGCGCCCGCAACTCCGAACTTGTCACCCAAGGACTCAAAACTAATCAAATGTTACGTAAATATATATCAAATTATACTCAAAGCATGGAATTCTCCTACTATTTATTCAAATTCATCATTCTTGAAGAAATCCCAAAATCCAACCGTGGGCCCGCATGCTCGGATTTCAAAAATTCTCGAAGGAAACACTCACCCATAACCTAAGGATCATTAATATATGATTTTTATATGATTTTCATACACAATTCACGGGAAATTCTCAAATTCTCGAAAGCCCTAGGTTACTACCCAATTCCTTAATTTTTCATTAATTAGGTAGTTAAATTCAACTAGGAATTCATGCATTAACTAATCTTGGGGTAGAATTTACTTACCTCTCAGTGGCTGGGTCGTGGGGTTCTTTTTCAAGCTCTCAAAATCGCCTATGGTGGAAGAAAATGGAGTGGGAATGAGATAATCCCGCACTTAAAGACCTTTCTGCCTACAGAGCTTTCCGCACCTGCGACTCGATGACCGCACCTGCGAGCTATTGCTCGCACCTGCGGAAAGTGGGACAAGGTCCTAGGCTCGCACCTAAGGGAAGGAGTCCGCTCCAGTGGCTCCGCATCTACGGGAACACCCGCAACAGTGCTAAAACTCAAAATCACACATCAAAACCCCCTAGAACTAAACTTAGGAACTTTAAGTTTTCTTGACTTCGTTAACAACGCGCCGAACCGACCTATACTACTCGGAATGACACCAAATTTTGCAGGAAAGTCATAAATGACCTAACAGAACTATTCCTGGTCTCGGAATTCCGTTCAGACCTCGATAACACAAAAACATGTCCCAAACCACATTAGGAACTTAAGGAACTCTTATTTCAATATTGGGCGCCGAAACGCTCTCGGGTCATCCGAAACCCATTCCGAACATACACCTAAGTCCAAAATCATCATACAAAGCTACCAAAACTGCCAAAACTCGATTCCGAGGTCGTTTACTAAAAATGTTGACCGAAGTCAAACTTGACCTTAAAGGTCAACCTGAAGGAACCAAGTGTTCCAATATTGCTCTAAACTCTCTTGGATCTCAACTGGCGATCCTGCCTGTCAATAATAGCAACTGGCTCCTCCTTGTAGCCTAACTTATCATCCAACTAAATAGTGCTGAAATCAACCACGAGAGAGAAGTCGGCGTGGTACTTCCGGAGCATGGATACATGAAAGACCGGATGAACTCCTGATAAACTGGGAGGTAAAGCAAGCTCATAAGCAACCCCTCCAACTCGCCTCAATACTTCAAAAGGACCTATAAACCTCGGGCTCAGCTTGCCCTTCTTCCCGAACCTCATAATACCCTTCATCGGCGAGACTTTCAACAGAACCTTATCTCCCTCCATAAATGACACAACACGCGCTTTCTGATCCGCGTAACTCTCTGGACTGTGATGTGCAGAGCCTCTCCTGAATCAACTTCACTTTCTCCAAAGCATCTATCACCAGGTCGGTGCCATATAACTTAGCCTTTCCAGGCTCAAACCACCCGATAGGAGAAAGACATCACCGACCATACAAAGCCTCAAATGGAGCTATCTCGATGCTGGACTGATAACTGTTATTATAAGCAAACTCGGCCAAAGGCAAGAACTGGTCCCACTAACCTCCAAAGTCAATCACACATGCCTTGAGCATGTCCTCCAATATCTGAACTATCCGCTCTGCCTAACCATCCGTCTGAGGGTGAAATGCAGTGCTGAGATCTATCTGAGTGCCCATCTCACTATGCAATGCTCTCCAGAAATGCGAGGTGAACTGAGGACCTCGATCTGATATAATGGACACTGACACACTGTTCAACTGGACTATCTCCCAAATGTATATCTAGGCCAACCTCTCAAAAATATAAGTAGTAGCCACTAGAATGAAATGCGCCGATTTTGTCAATCTACCTACAATGACCCAAACTGCGTCAACCTTCCGCAAAGTCCGAGGCAACCCAACCATGAAGTCCATAGTGATGCGCTCCCACTTCCACTCAGGAATGGGCATCTGCTGAAGTGGGCCTCATGGCCTCTGGTGCTCATACTTAACCTGTTGGTAGTTAAGACACCTAGTCACATACACCGCAATGTCCCTCTTCATCCACCTCCACCAGTAATGATCCTTCAAATCACGATACATCTTCGTAGCACCAGGATGAACAAAATACTAAGAACTGTGTGCCTCCTCTAGAATCCTCTCCCTCAGGCCATCAACATTAGGAACACATAAACGGCCCTGAAGTCTCATAAAACCATCCTCACCAATAGTAACCTCCTTGGCACCACCCTGTACCACTCTCTCCCGAAGCTTTGCCAAGCACGGATCATCAAACTGCCGAGCCTTAATTTCACCCAATAACGAAGACTGAGTAACCACATGTGCTAGAACTCGACGAGGCTCTAAAAGGTCTAATCTCACCAGGCGATTAGTCAAGTACTGAATGTCCAAGGCTAGAGGTCTCTCCTCTGCTGCAATATAAGCCAAGCTACCCATACTCTCCGCCTTCCTGATCAATGCATCCGCTACCATATTCGCCTTTCCCGGATGATGTAGAATGTTGATGTCATAATCCTTCAACAACTCAAGCCACCTGCGCTGCCTTAAATTAAGATCCCTCTGTTTGAACAAGTGCTGCAACCTGTGGTGGTCTGTGTAAACCTCACAGGACACCCCATACAAGTAGTGCCTCCAAATCTTAAGAGCATGAACAATCGCCGCCAACTCCAAATCGTGCATAGGATAATTTTTCTCATGAACCTTCAGCTGGCGTGAAGCATAAGCAATAACTCTCCCTTCCTGCATCAACACACACCCTAAGCTAACACGCGAAGCGTCGCAATATATTGTATACATCCCAGAACCGGAAGGAAATACTAGAACTGGTGTTGAGGTCAATGTTGTCTTAAGCTTCTGAAAGCTCGCCTCACACTCGTCATACCATTGGAACGGGGAATTCTTCTGATTCAATCTAGTCAATGGAGCTGTAGTAGAAGAGAACCCCTCCACAAATCGACGATAATAGCCTGCTAGGCCCAAAAAGCTCCTGATCTCGGTAGATGAAGTAGGATGCGGCCAACTCTGAACCGCCTAAATCTTCTGAGGATCAACCTTGATGCCCTCTCCGGATACCACATGCGCCAAGAATGCCATGGAATACAACCAGAACTCACACTTGGAGAACTTAGCTTATAGCTTCTATTCTCGCTAAGTCTGGAGCATAACTCTCAAATGTTGCCCGTGCACCCCCAGGCTACGTGAGTAAATCAAAATGTCATCAATGAATACAATGACAAAGGAATCAATATACGGCCTGAATACCCTGTTCATAAAGTCCATAAATGCTGTTGGGGCATTAGNACATTTGCCCGAATCTTCAACTGATGATATCCCGATCTCAAATCAATCTTAGAAAACACCCAAGCACCCTGCAACTGGTCAAAAAAATCATCGATGTGCGGCAAAGGATACTTGTTCTTAATGGTGACCTTGTTCAACTGGCGGTAATCAATATACATTTGTATGGACCCATCCTTCTTCTTCACGAATAGAACTGGAGCACCCCACGGAGATACACTCGGTCTGATGAACCCTTTGGCTAACAACTCCTCAAGATGCTCCTTCAACTCCTTCGGATCCATACGGTACAGAGGAATAGATATAGGCTGGGTGCTTGGAGCTAAATCAATGCAGAAATCAATATCACGATCCGGAGGCATGCCTGGAAGGTATGAAAAAAATACATCAGCAAACTCTCGAACCACTAGCACTGAATCAATCGTCAGAGTCTCGGTGGTGGTGTCCTGCACATAAGCAAGATAGGCCAGACAACCCTTCTCGGCCAAATGTCGATCCTTCAGGAATGAAACAACCCGGCTGGCTGCACTAACTGAGGAAGCTCTCTGCTCCAGTCTAGGCAACTCGGGCATGGCTAAGGTAACTGTCTTAGCATGGCAATCTAGCACGGCATGATAAGGAGATAGCCAATCCATGCCTAGAATAACCTCAAAATCAACCATGTCGAGCAACAAAAGGTCCGCTCTGGTCTCTAATCCACAGAATGTGATCACACAAGACTGATAGATCCGGTCTACTACCACAGAATTGCCCACAGGAGTGGACACACGTATAGGAGAACCTAAGGACTCACGAGGAGTATCCAGGAAATGAGCAAATAAGGCTGAAACATAGGAATAGGTGGATCCAGGATCAAATAACACTGATGCCTCTCTACCACATACTGAAATAATACCTGTGATCACGGCGTCTGAGGCCAGTGCATCTGATCTGGTCGGAATAGCATATAATCTAGCTGGAGTAACGGAAGACTAAGCTCCACCAGAGTGAACCGGAGCTGCCTGACCTCCCCCTGACTGGCCTCCACCTCTAAGAAGACCCCTGTCGACCTGTCCTCCACCTCTAGGTGGCCTGACTGCTGGTGCTGGACTCATAGGCTGGTAACCCTGTTGTACTGCCTTGCCCCGAAACCTGGGATAAGTCCTCCTAATATGGACGAGGTCCCCACACTCATAACATCTCACTGGAGGCATGGCCTGCTACCCTGAAGAAGAACCCTGGATAACTGGGGGACGGTGAGAACCCTCTGGCATAACATTGAAGTAAGGCCTCACTGGAGTATCACGAAGAGGTGGTGGTGGGGGTGCTGAATATGGGGGCCTGCAGGGTTGACCCCTACCAAACTGACCTTTGCCCCTATCTGGGGCACCTCTGAAATCCCCGGAATATTTGGCTCTCTTATCCTGCTGTACCTGCTCCCTGATCCTCGACCGATAACCGTCGATCCTACGAGCAATCTCCACTACCAGCATCGGTACGTAGTATCATGAGTGCATGGCGAGACAACTCTGAAAATCTGGCCTCATAGTCTGTCATTGACATCTGTCCCTGCTCCAGCAGCTCAAACTGATACCGCGGTTCTTCCCACTCAGAGGGTGGGATATATCTGTCTAGAAACATCTGAGTGAACTGCTCCCAAGTGATAGGAGGAGAATCTGCTAGCCTGCTGAGAATATAGGACTGCCACCATCTGCGAGCTCTGCCCTCTAACTAGAAAGTAGCGAAGTCCACTCCATTGGACTCCCAGCATCGGTATGTAGTATCATGAGTGCATGGCGAGACAACTCTAAACATCTGGCCTCATAGTCTATCATTGACATCTGTCCCTGCTCCAGCTGCTCAAACTGATACCGCAGATCTTCCCTCTCAGAAGGTGGGATATATCTATCTAGAAACATCTGAGTGAACTGCTCCCAAGTGATAGGAGGAGAATCTGCTGGCCTGCTGAGAATATAGGACTGCCACCATCTGCGAGCTCTGCCCTCTAATTAGAAAGTAGCGAAGTCCACTACATGGGACTCTAGTATCCTCGTGTTGTGTAGTATGTCCCTACACATGTCAATGAAATCTTGGGCATCCTCGCCTCACTCACCCCCAAAGACTGGAGGGTGCAATCGAGTCCATCTATCCAATAACTTTTGCGGATCACCGTCCGCAGCTGGTCTGGGCTCAGGTGCTGCTGCTACAGGCTGGGTCTCAGCCACGGGCGGTGTACCCGGGGTATGATGAAGTGCTAATGTCTGGCCTGCAGCCTAGGCAGTAGGGGTCTGGGCTCCCCCTCCTGCCAGAGATATGGCAGGATCCGATGGAAATAAACCAGCCTGGGACATAGTATCCATAAATCTCATCGTACGGCCCATGACCTCCTGGAGGCCTGACACCGTCATGAAGTCCACTGGAGAAGGACACGTTGGGGGAACCTCCCCCTGGTCTTCTATAGTAGGATCCCCTGGTGGTGCAACTGGAATAGCTCTGGGATGCCCCCGTTCCCTACCTCGGGCCGGTGCCCTCCCCCCGCCCCTGCCAGATGTACGCGTCCTCACCATTTGTGAGAGAATAGAAGAATGAGATTTAGTAAACCATCAACTGTACGATAGATCATGAATAAAGAGAGGTTTACTAGAACCCTATAGCCTCGCGAAGATAAATACAGATGTCTCCATATCGATCCGCCAGACTCTATTAGGTTTGCTCATGACTTGTGAGACCTACGTGAACCTAGTGCTCTGATACCATGTTGTCACGACCCAAAATCCTAACTCAGGTCGTGATGGCGCCCAACACCGGGGTCAGGCAAGACAACAATTTGTTACTAGTGAAATTTCCTTATTTGATAAATCATCCCTACACTTACCAAATTTTAAGCTTATAACATTTAAGTAGAAGCGGATAAATTAGCCAACTTAAGTAAATGTAGCCACAAGGATCATGAACCAACATATATAGTCCCAAAAACATAAAGTCTACTATGTGTGTGCCAGGAACTAGTGTCACAAGTCTACAGGCGAACTATTAGAATATATAAAAGATGAAATAAGTTGTTCTACTGTCTGAAGGAAGTAGACAGGAATAAACAAAGATAACTCCATAGTGCTTCTGAGAATCGCCAAGGGAAGCAGCTCATCGTGGAGTCAGGTCAAGAATATACTCCCAGGGTCACGCTCCGGTCGGATAACCAGATGCACCAGCCTCAGAACCTGTACAATTAAGTACAGAAGCGTAGCATGAGTACATAAACAGATATGTACCCAGTGAGTATCCCGCCTAACCTCGAAGAAGTAGTGACGAGAGGTCGGCGGGATACTTACTAGGGTCAGACAATGTGAAATGAATACCGGCTAATCAGTAATAGCAGTAATGAACAGTAATAAGGAAATGATCATCAAATAACAATCTCTAGTACCCTCACGCCATCCCTTTCCATGGCATATGAACTATTTAACCTTATTTCTTTCATGAAATCAACAGTTACAATTACAGGGCTTCTCATAAATTACCAAACATATAACAGGCTATGAACGTACGGTTGTTACAACGTGAAAAGTAAATGTGCATTCCCGAGGGTCGAACGACCCGAACCATAGATGCATCTATCTGTCGCAATCGCGAATCGAACATGCAGCACGGTTAATATAATACTAAGACTACCCCGCTCGCAAATCATTCATGCGACTCGGGTTAATATAATACTAGGACTACCCCGCTCGCGAATCTTTCATGCGATTCGGGTTCCCATATAAATACATGATTAGCAGGAGATCCAGATAATTTAGCAGGGAACATACTAACAGGGTGAGAATTTCTTAATGTCAACTTCAAAGCATAACTCCTTAGGCATTTACATGTGATATTCGAGGATATTAGACTACTTAATCCATATGCAAGATTACAGATACAACACATAAAGCATGCTTGTGAGTCCTAAACTACCTGACAAGGCATAATAGTAGCTACGCACGGACTCTCGTCACTTCGTGCGTGCGCAGCCCCCACAAATAAGGACAAATCACCGTTTATAATCACCTATGGGGACAATTCCCACTTACAAGGTTAGAAAGGAGACTCACCTCGCGACGAACCTACTCCCCGGGTCAAGAATGCGCCTGAAACTCCGAACTCGTCACCCAAGGACTCGAAACTAATCAAACGTTACGTAAATATATATCAAATTATACTCAAAGCATGGAATTCTCCTACTATTAAGTCAAATTCATAATTCTTGAAGAAATCCCAAAATCCAACCCCGGGCCCGCATGCTCGGATTTAAAAAATTCTCGAAGGAAACACTCACCCATAACCTAAGATCATTAATATATGATTTTTATATGATTTCATAGCCAATTCATGAGAAATTCTCAAATCTCGAAAGCCCTAGGTTACTACCCAATTCCTTAATTTTTCACTAATTAGGTAGTTAAATTCAACTAGGAATTCATGCATTAACTAATCTTGGGGTAGAATTTACTTACCTCTCAGTGGCTGGGTCGTGAGGCTCTTTTCCAAGCTCTCCAAATCGCCTATGGTGGAAGAAAATGGAGTGGGAATGAGATAATCCCGCACTTAAAGACCTTTCTACCTACAGGGGTTTCCGCACCTGCGACTCGACGACCGCACATGCGGTCTCGAACTTGCAAGCAATAGCTCGCACCTGCGAAAAATGGGACAAGGGCCTGGGATCGCACCTGCGGCTCCGCATCTGTGGGAAGGAGCCCGCACCTTCGAGAACTGAGAAACCCACCTGGGGGTCACACCTGCGAGGCCTGGACCACGGGAGCGGTCTCACACCTGCGACTGGGCAACCACACCTGCGGTCATACCAGATCAGGTGCACTAGCAACTGCTTCAGTTGGTTTTTGGCCTCGTTTAGTGCCCGAGAGGCACCTGGGCCCACCCGAGCCCCCCCTAAATATACCAAGAAGTCCCAAATCATAATATATACTCGCTCGAGCCTTTAGAACACCCGCAACAACGCTAAGACTCAAAATCACACCTCAAAACCCCCTAGAACCAAACTTAGGAACTTTAAGTTTTCTTGACTTTGCTAACAACACGCCAAACTAACCTACACTACTCGGAATGACACCAAATTTTGCAGACAAGTCATAAATGACATAACGGAACTATTCCTAGTCTCGGAATTCCATTCAGACCTCGATAACACAAGAACACATCCCAAACCACATTAGGAACTTAAGGAACTCTTATTTCAATATTGGGCGCCGAAACGCTCCCGGCTCATTCGAAACCCATTCCGAACATATGCCAATGTCTGAAATCATCATACAAAGCTACCGGAACCACTGAAACTCAATTATGAGGTCGTTTACTAATAATCTTGACCGAAGTCAAACTTGGCCTTAAAGGCCAACCTGAAGGAACCAAGTGTTCCAATGTTGCTCTAAACACTTCTAAATCCCGGACCACCCGCCACCATAAGTCATAAATCATAATAAGCCATTATGGGAAGTTTTATTTAGGGGAACAGGTTCCGATAACGTAAAATGACTGGTCGGGTCGTTACAGAAATTGTCAGAGAAGTTGAGGATTTCGAGAATAGACCTAAGTCCAACCTGGACGAAACTGAGGTAGTCAACCTGAGAGATTCAGAGACTGTTAAAGAAACTCGCATCAGCATCCAATTGTCGCCATCAGAGAAAGAGGAATACACCCAATTCTTGAAAGAGTATGAAGACATATTTGCATGGTCGTACGACGACATGAATGGTCTAAGTACATCTATTGTGGCTCATAAGTTTCCAACCAATCCAATGTGCCAGCCGGTAAAATAGAAGCTCAGAAAGTTCAAGCCTTATATGAGTCTGAAAATCAAAGAGGAAGTTACCAAGAAAATCAACGCCAAGGTCCTCAGGGTAGTTGAATATCAAACATGGTTAGCCAACATCGTGCCAGTGCCCAAGAAAGACAGAAAAGTTAGGGTTTGTGTCGACTACCGGGATCTCAACCGGGCCAGTCCAAAGGATGATTTCCCCCTTCCAAACATACACATCCTGATTGATAATTGTGCAAAGCATGAACTTCAGTCGTTCGTGGATCGTTTCGCCGGATACCATCAGATTTGGATGGACGAAGATGATGCTGAGAAAACGTCTTTCATCACACCGTGGGGAGTCTATTATTATAAGATGATTCCATTCAGCTTAAAGAATGTTGGGGCCACTTATATGAGGGCTATGACCACTATCTTCCATGACATGATACATAAATAGATAGAGGTATATGTGGACGACGTCATTATCAAGTCCAAGAAATCCACCGACCATATAGTAGGTTTGAGGAGCTTCTTCAACAGGTTGCAGAAATACAACCTGAAATTAAACCCCGCGAAGTGTGCATTCGAGGTTCCTGTCGGAAAACTGCTTGGGTTCATCGTCAGCCGCCAAGGAATAGAACTGGATCCGTCAAAATTCAAAGACATCCAAGAATTACCACCGCCAAAGAACAAGAAAGATGTGATGAGTTTCCTGGGGCGCCTTAACTATACCAGCCGGTTCATAGCCCAGTCCACGGTCATATATGAACCGATCTTCAAGATGTTAAAGAAGGATGCTGCAACTAAATGAACCGAGGATTGTCAAAAAGATTTCGACAGAATCAAGGTATACTTGTCAACACCACCAGTTTTGGTCCCGCCAAAGCCATGCTAGACCCTTGATACTCTACCTTGCAGTATTAGATGAAGTAGCAGGTTAGAGGAGCTTCTTCAATAGGTCGCGGAAATACAACCTGAAATTAAACCCCGCGAAGTGTGCATTCGAGGTTCCTGCCGGAAAACTGCTTGGGTTCATCGTCAGCCGCCAAGGAATAGAACTGGATCCGTCAAAAATCAAAGCCATCCAATAATTACCACCACTAAAGAACAAGAAAGATGTGATGAGTTTCCTGGGGCTCCTTAACTACATCAGCCGGTTCATAGCCAGTCCACGGTCATATGTGAACCGATCTTCAAGATGTTAAAGAAGGATGCTGCAACTAAATTGATCGAGGATTGTCAAAAAGCTTTCAATATAATCAAGGAATACTTGTCAACGCCACCAGTTTTGGTCCCGCCAGAGCCATACTAGACCCTTGATACTCTACCTTGCAGTATTAGATGGAGTAGTAGGTTTGAGGAGCTTCTTCAACAGGTTGCGGAAATACAACCTGAAATTAAACCCCGCGAAGTGTGCACTCAAGGTTCCTGCCGAAAAACTGCTTGGGTTCATCGTCAGCCGCCAAGGAATAGAACTGGATTCATCAAAAGTCAAAGCCATCCAAGACTTACCACCGCCAAAGAACAAGAAAGATGTGATGAGTTTCCTGGGGTGCCTTAACTACATCAGTCGGTTCATAGCCCAGTCCACGGTCATATGTGAACCGATCTTCAAGATGTTAAAGAAGGATGCTACAACTAAATAGACCGAGGATTGTCAAAAAGCTTTTGACAGAATCAAGGAATACTTGTCAACACCACCAGTTTTGGTCCTGCCAGAGCCACGCTAGACCCTTGATACTCTACCTTGTGGTATTAGATGGAGCTTTCGGCTGCGTTCTGGGGAAGCACGACGAGGCAGGAAGAAAGGAACAAGCTATCTATTATCTGAGTAAGAAGTTCACTTCATACGAAGCACGATATTCTCCACGGGAGCGTACATGTTGTGCTCTAACCTGCGTAGCCCAGAAGCCGAGGCACTACTTCTGTGCCTACACGACATATCTCATATCAAGGATAGATCCTTTGAAGAACATCATTCAGAAGCCCATTGATGTGTGGCTAGAATTCATGATTTAACACGTTATATGCCTTATATTTTATGTGCGTTAATGATAAGAATACACTTTTTATGTGTATAATGGAGTTTATTTCATGTGTAGGTGCATTGCAGATGGAAATCGAGCTAAATGGATGCATGAACGTCGAAATACGATCAAGAGTCGAAAAGGAGTGACCCGGGCTAGAGCCGGGCGTTTTGGCCTCAAAGCCAGGCCAACCCGGGCGTGCGTTAGTGGGGCGTTAGAGCCCTAAAGCCAGGTCTGCCCTGGCTTTAAGAGGGCGTTTGAGCTCAAACGCATGGGTCCCGATGTCCGGTCAATTCTGAGTTTTAAAGGTTTTAAGTATTTCGCAGTTGGAATAGTAGTCTCCTACATGGCTAGGGTTTATCCCAAACATATAAATAGACCCCAAAAACACAACTTGAAGAGGGAGGAGGCCATTGAAGTGAAGAAAAACTTGTGGATTAATACTCAGTGAAGCGAACATTGATTCTTAGAGCTTTTAATTATTATTTTGTAGTTCAATTATGCAAGTTATTTTAGAATTGATTCTTATGAATATGAGTAGCTAATTTTCTTAATCTAGGGTTTTGGTGGACCCCGTTGGGGGATGAACTTGTTGTGTTATTAATATAGTTTTGATTGGTTGATTAATCTCTATTTGTTCAACTACGTTTTTGTTGTAGTTTATTGAAAGGGCCCTCAATTAGCTGTTCCTATTTATTATGTATCTACTTGAGAGAGAGTGCATATTTAGGTAGTTGTTTGAACAACATCACTCCCGGAGTATAGACGAAAGTCATAACCGAGGGTTTAGAGGTTGGATTAGAGATAACGATACCTCGGGTGCAATCTAAAGTGAACTGTAATGCAATCTAGCTAGCGTAACTTGAGAGAGTGCGTCTAGTAAATTATCATAATTACTTGAGAGAGATTTATGGTAGATAGAGTGTTCATGATTGATAGAGACAAATAATCAAACTATAGGAAGTATCCAAGAAGGAAGTTCACCAACGGGGGAAACCATAGCCTTAGACCTTTATCATAATTGTTTACAACATATTGTTAGTAATTGTTTGATATTATTATTGTCAGTAGAATTAGTAAAACATCACCAATTTATATTCAAAAAGTCTTGAGAGAATTGATTGAGTAAAAGTTGCGTATTATAAAGACTTGATTGATACGTAAATTCCCTGTGGGATCGACTCTGGGCATAATACCCAGGATTATATTTGCAACGCCCGCTTAGTCTCTTATATGACATAGTTGAGCGTGATCGAAATTTGGGGCCGTTGTCGGGGAATAACTGTATTATCAATTGAGTTAGAAGAAATACAAAATTCTGAAATATAGTCAATTCTTTTTAAATTTTTGTCTTTACATTGAAAGTTTAACGTTTGCTAACGTGTTGCAGGTGCATGCCTAGAAACTCATCGAGGAATGGTAAAGTAGTTGAAGCCTTATCAGGCCCCGAGAAAGTTTTCAAAGCCCTAAATCGGACCAACCGGAAAAGCAAACATCAACCACAAATTGAACAAATTGAAACCGACATGGAAGATCCACACAATCGTAACAATAATGGGGATGATGTGGTAGACCCAGTCGCTCAATTAGGGGCAGAGGATCCCTTATATGACTGGGTATAACCCACAACTGAGAATTTGGCCACCACAATACTGGTCCCTCAGATTCAGGCCGAGTCCTTCCAGATAACAAATAATATGCTGCACTTATTGCAGAACAAAGGGCTATTCTCAGGGTCATACATCGAAGACCCCCAGCAACTGAAAAACTTCCTGTCAATTTGCAAAACTCAGAGACAGCTTAACGTCACTCAGGAGGCAATAAAACTATTGCTGTTTCCATTCTCAGTGACTGGCGCTGCCCAGACTTGGTTGAACTCACTCCCCATCAATTCCATTACCACATGGGAGGAGTTAGTCAAACAGTTCGTGAACAAGTTTCATCCACCCAACAAGACTGCTCAACAAATTGATGAAATCTTGAG